>JAHWFP010115240.1:0-14007 GCA_023313725.1 Lithobius niger | reverse complement strand
AGTTGGTCTCGTCTCCTCTTCCAGTTACTTCACTGGCGTGCTCAGTTTACTGGGTGTCCCTAGTCTACACTCGAGGTGACTCCCTCAGTCTGAGTTAGCACTATAGTTCATTCACCAGTGTGTACCTCCGTCCGTGCTCAGTTTACTGGGTGTCCCTAGTCTACACTCGAGGTGACTCCCTCAGTCTGAGCTAGCACTATAGTTCATTCACCAGTGTGTGCCTCCGTCTGGGTGTCCCCAGTCTCCACTAAGGGTGACCCCATCCGGTAGTGTTTGATGAAGGTGGTACTGCTATTCCATGAGCACACTGATCACCTCATCCCAAGGTGTGCTACAACCCTACGCCCATGATGCGGCTAATGCCCGAAGCTCGTGTGCTCTAACTATAGCGGGGAGATCCTCGTGATCCTGTCCGTTCAAGTATGCTCTTTTAACCACGGCCCAGATCCTAGGCACTCCCTTATCCATAATTTCACCACTGTTTGAGTCCACATCAAAAAACAGTGGAGTTGGCTTGTTATGAACTTGCAGTTCTCCTTCTTATTTCCTGTTTTGGATAGGTAGAACCGCATAGCTCTACTCGGACACTGTAACCATTCTTGGTTTCGTGTTTGTCCACACTCGTTTAGACTTCACAGGCTTTGATGTCGTTCCCGGTTTGCAATTTTTTGCTCTGAAATGGGCCGAAAACGTCAAAAATACCTCCGACCAGTCTTTGGCAAAACTAATATGACCCTCATCCCTGGTGAAGGCTGCCAACTCACTTTGGCGTGCTGCCGAGGCTAAAGCGACTATGAATACTGTCTTCTGGGATAGAGATAGAATGGACGCATTTCTAGCTGGCTCATATGGGGCGCCCATTAGACTTTGCAGCCCCAACGGCAGATTCCATGTGGGGAACAATTTCGTTTGTCTAGGTCTCCCACTTTCAAAGGCTGTCATCTGTTTGGAAACCACCACATTGGAAAACAGCCTTTGGATCCCCAACGCATGTCAACACGAACGATAGCCCTTGGGGACAACCTTTGACAAAAAGCTCTTCAAAGAAAGCTGTCAGCATGGGTAGCAGTCTGACTTTACACACCACTCGAACCACTTTTTCCATTTGACCTTGTAGTTACGTTGCGAGGACTCCCTCAAACACTTCGTAATCCTGGATGCCACTTCCTTCTTAAATCCCTCCCTCACCAAATTCTTCCTTAGAGTTTCCACCCTTGAAGATTCAGCATGGAAGGGTTTTGGTGCAGGGTCCTCCCCCGATGCTGGTGATTGGCAAGGGATTGGATCCGTCTTTTCCAGCTCTATCAACTCTGGGAACCATGGAGGCGCTGGCCAACTGGTGGCTACTAGGATGAATTTCCCTTTGGCCACTCTCAACTTGTTGATCACTTTCCACAGAAGTTTGAAAGGCGGGAAAAGGTACGCATTCAGACCTTCCCAGCTGATTGACAGTGTGTCCGTTGCCCAGGCCCTCGCATCCGGGAACGGGGACACAAAACATGAGAGCTGAGTGTTGTAGTGCAAACAGATCCACCTACGGGGTTCCCCACTGACGAAACAGGGCTTCGCAACCCTGAGGGTGCAGATACGAAGCTTGAACATCCATTCCGCAGACAGCACCTGTGAACCCCGGGACAACTCTTCCGCCCACACGTTGAGACTTCCTGCTATGTGGCGAGGAACCGGCGAGATTTCGTACCGCCTGCCATAAGAGATTTCGAATGTGCGCCTGCACCTTTCTTCACATACGCAACAGCCGTGGCATGATGCCCACTGCCTGACCCCTCAGCCTTAGCTTCCAGGCAAGGAGGGCTCTCCAAACTGCTCCGAGTTCCAGGACGTTGACGTGCAGGACCTTCTCTTCTTCGCTCCAAATGCCTGATGCAGTTTCCCCGGCAAGGTGAGCACCCCAACCTGACAGGGCGGCGTCTGAAAATAGGAGCAAATCCGGAACGGGCTCGTGAATGGGCACTCCAACTTGAAGGTTCCCCTCCGCCGTCCACCACGACAAGCTCTGCCCCGGGAGGTCTCGTAGCGGAATGATGTCCAACCAACTGTTCCGCGGCTGCCACCTGTCTTCCGAAACCAGTGAATCGGTTTCCCCCCCCAGTGGCCTAAGGGTACAAGTCTGGCATTGGAGTCCAAGAGTCCAATGAGCGATGCCAACTCCCTCGTCGTTACCTTGGTCCTTCTGACGAATGTCTTCACCGACGTTCTCGTCTTGACGAACCTCTCCAGTGTCGAACTTTGCACCCAGGAACACAAAACAAGTGCTTGGAACTGATCTGGACTTCTTGAGGTTTATACCAAGACCTAATGTGAAAACAGGGAGCTGCACATTTCCCACTGCTGGGTCAAAAGAAACAGTCCTTGTTTCGAACCAGCCAATCGTCCAAAGAGGCGTGAGCTTTCCAGGTTTCCGTATGGAGCCGTCGCTAAGCCGAAGGGAAGAGATTTCCATTGGGACGATTTTCCCCCCGCCACAAGGCGGAACAGATGTCGAGGGGATTGAGGGGAACGTGCAGATACGCATCCTCGAGGCCGATAGAAATGGTATACTCTTCGTGCTGGAGTGAGTCTCGAATTGATTCGATCGATTCCATCTGGAAATGTTCCTTTGCGAGGTGTTGATTGAGTTTCCGAAGCTTGAAAAGAACTCGGGATCCTCCTTCCGTTCGGAATCACCCTTGCTGGACTCCAAAAACCTGTACTGCCCCCTTCACAACCAGCAATTGACTCCCTTGATAAGTTCTGGGATTTCGGACCGTCCTACCAGCCAGTCTGGTGGCCAGTCTGTAGTTACAAGCCTGGTGACGAATAGCGGTGTGTATCCCTCCTCCAGAGCTCGGATGACGAAGGGGTCCGACGCAGCAATCCTCCACCAATGTCCAAGATGTCTGGCAATCCTTCCCCCCCACCTGACGGTGAAGGGGGGGGGGCGCCCTGACCATGGCCAGCCACGGACGTGGAGGTCTTTTACCTCTTCCCCGGAACGATCCTCGGCCACGCTGGTAACTCTCTGGTCCTTTCCCGCGTGACGAGGAGGGGGGATGGTCACGAAAGGGCGAACGATCCCTTGACTTGTTCGCCGGCTTTTTGCTGCTACTCTTTCCCCCATATGGATCATTCCAATGTCCGGATGCTGGGTGTTGGATCTTTGCATACATAGGCTTGCTTCGATAGCTTCCATGGTTCGTGCTGACCGATGTTTGGGCAGGTCGAACCTTTTCTTTGAGTTCTGGGGCCAATCCAAGTAACTGTCCATTAAGCAAGTCTCCAGAACCCTGAACTGGCAAAAGTCTCAACTTGCCCACTACATCCGCCGGGACCCCAGTTGCAGATTCGAGGAGGGCGTCTCGACGCCGAAAGACATTGTTCATGAGTAGACGGCATTGCTAATTTAAACTATCTTTGTGGCATGAAGACGCTCGCTTAAGAAGATGCATACATTCCCTAATTGTTTTATTTTCTCTGAGCTCCGGGTTGACCAATGCCATCGCCTTCAAAGCTGGAGTTGATGCCGAGTAATAAGCTCTACTTGAGAGCTTGCTCTCAACATGACCTCGTCCTCTTCAATTGTTGAGTAGGAGTTTTAATGAACGAGGGGTTCTTGAGAACCGAATCCAACTCGATACCACACAGTTCAGTTACGTATTCGGCTTCCTTGTAGGTCCGAAACCCCTTCTTATTCGGGGCACCTTTTCCGACCGATTTGAAAAACATATGTGTATGCATCAGTATTTGCAGGTGGTAAGAAACATATGTGTCTTCTTCGGGTCATGCGGTGGCAGAGGCTTAGAACATGACAGGTGTGCAACAGACCCAAGTTTTGAACCAAAAACCCCCTGCACATGCCGCTAAACAATGCCCTGGTTCCAAGGCAAACGGGGGGGGGGGTTTAAAAATTGGGCATAGTGGCCCCGTGCGACCGCATATAGCGGCCAATTCCCCAAAGGGGCATATTTTCACCCCCCACTCAGCCTACGGACCCAAGGAAGAGAAGATAGTCGAAGGCAAAAAAAAAATAGGGGGGGGGGAACCTTCCCTAAAGCCCCATTTTACTAACCTCATACCACTGGCAACAAGAACGATGTTTGTACAGGTGACACGATGGCGACATGACACGACACGATGGCGACATGACGCGACACGATGGCGACATGACATGACACGATGGCGACACGACACGATGGCGACACGACCCGACACTTTTGACGCATACATCTCGGTCTCAATCACATGACCTACACCTTTTCCCGGTGATTTACGGCTGGGAAGAGAAAACCATTTACTAGTGTTTTCGTTCCTATTACCTACTCCTTTTCTCGGAGATTTACGGCAGGGACGATATAGCTATTTACCAGCGTTCTCGTTCCTACGACCTACACCTTTTCTCGGTGATTTACGGCTGGGAAGAGATAGCTATTTACTAGTTCTATCGTTCCTATAACCTACTCCTTTTCTCGGAGATTTACGGCAGGAACGATACAGGTAGTTTTTTTTTTTTTTTTTTTTTTAATGTTACTCTTTTCAAAAATTAAACGCTCAACGCTCTTCTGGTGTTTGACGCCATAAACAAACTCATTACGTCCAGTAGTTTCGTAAATTTGTCCTCACTGGACTTTACTACTCCTACAGTTTTGCGTGATTTTTCGCTGGAGTGCTCATACGCACCGCTGTTGCCCACACCGGGAGCGGCCATTTGAGTACTATCATTTCCTGACCTGCGAGTGGACGCCCTAGAAGATTTTCCTTTCTTCGCCGAGCTCTTCACTAGGCCCGTACAGCCGCCGGACTTGATCTAGACGCAGTCGTAACATCTCCGACACGTGGCGCCTCCCGACGGCACGGCACTGCATAGCTGGCGACTGCATCGCAGATGACGACTTGATGTCCGTCACAACAGACACATCGGTTCCTAATTTATCCAATGATTTTTCTTCTTCTTGGCTAACAATGGTTGCAACATGTGAAGCATATCAGCCATTAGGGCGCCGAACTTCTTTTCCATCCCCGACACTGCCGAATCCACCTTGTCCTTAATTCGTTGCTCCATACAAGTGGCTTTCGCATCAAAAATTACGTTGGCTGTGGTCTGTATCGACGCCAGCAACTCTTCATTTGAGAACGGCACCTGTCCTACTCCATCATCCACCAACTTTGCATCATCCGACACCACCACACTTTCATGAATTTCAGCAAAGTCATTTTCGTTTGTTGACGCCATCTTGTTTACTCCCTCCGGTTGACAACCTGCAGCCGTTTCGTCATCAACCAAACCGGCCGTTGCTACCCTGGCCCTTTGATCTGCTTTCTGATCCGATTTCTGCCACGTATGCAAAATGTCCTTCACAGTTGAACGAATGTAAATCGCACAGTTCACATACTTTGGTGACGAAGTTGCAGGGCCTGCACTCACGGCACAGAGGGTGAAAATCTCTTGACTGTTTCTTGCAGCTACACGCAACAAATTTCTTCGAATTGAGTCTCCCACGTAATAGATCGTTTGATTCTTCTATCGTGGTCATAATTCTGCCCAGAAAAGTTGATAACTTTGCTTCCAACAAGAAAACAAAGGCAGCGATGCCAAACACGTCCTACCCTAACAACGTGCTCAAAATGTGATGAGGGGAACAAACAAGATGGCGGCCTCCTAGTTAGGAGTAGCAGCGCCCCTGGCGGGAGAGGAGAGAAAGTTTGGATACAAGCTAAAAAAGGGAGTTTTTTAGTTGATAAATGAGCAGTGATAGCGTAAAATGATGATTTTAAGCATAATTACTGAAGTAAGTATTTGCAGGTAGTAAGAAACTGTCCGTAGAGCAGAGCTACAAAATAGGTTTCAGCAAGTGCCCAGAAATGTTTGTCAATGACTATTTAGCCAGAGTAGAGAGACAATTAAGGGGTAACCCATTGCACAGTGATTTTCTTGGGTAAAATTTGTGTATATGAGCATCACGATATGGTTATGGTAGGGATCGACCGGACACCATTTTGCCGGATCCGGTCCGGTACAGGATACCGGGTAATTCACACACAAAAACTAAATAAAGTTGTTTATTTTTTTCCCTGTTGCAGCTATGGTGTTAATTTTCGCTTTGTTTCACATTATTTTCTTACATTAAAGTCTTACGCTATTACGAGTAGCAATATAGTATAATTGCATGTAGGCTACAGAACCGTTTTTGCAACTTCGCTAAATTCTGCAAATTTTGTTTGAAACAGTCAACAAAGCACTCATTAGGTTAATCAATCCTAAAACATTTTTCTAGTTGAAGGATTTCTCATTGATTAGCCTAATGCTTCATTTCGAAAAATAGTTAGCAAAATTTTGCAATATTTGTGAAACCAGTATGTAGTCTATGCATTTATTTTAGATTAAAATTATTGAATTTTGGTGCATTAAAAAAATAATCAAAATCGCAACAGGGCTTTTATTTACAGCTTTTTTTTAAGTTGGTTTCGTTCCTTTTTTTTTTGCTTTCATTCGCTTTTAAATTGCGTTCGTTATGCTTTGTATTGCGCACAGTGTAACAAAGACCAAAAGCAAAAAAAAAAAGGAACGAAATCAACACAAAAAGAGCAGCATTTATTTTTGTTTTTCATTTTATTAACAAAACTGTCTCGACTCTTGCAACATGGAAGTCATCTTTGGTTTATTATCCTATTACTTCTTACTAGTTTTTGATGCCGTCATTAAACCGTCTTACTTTTCGAATTTAACCCCTTGGCGTCCAAACCACGATTTGTCGTCACTTCAAAACCGTTTCTAAAACTCCCGACGCACTCTCGAGCTGCAATGCTACAGCTCTTCTGGCATTACTTACGTCCAGCAAAACTCAGGTATGCCTCATGTCTGGCATTCCACTTATTATTTTTGAAAATTTGTACAAACCACTGGTTCAGAATTTTATATATCATTAAGTTTACCTTCTTTGGGCTTTTCCAATAGTGGGTAATCGTTTACTAGGTTCAGTTCGAGGTTCATAGCAACAAAGGCATCGTTCACCTCAGATATCTTTTTATTGTATTCCTGTTGAAAAGTGGTGGTGGGATTTTTGTACGGCACGAGTTGGATGTAAACCTAAAAGCAAAAGAAATCAACAAATGTGTGTTATGACAGATACTACACCGGCACTCCTTTAGCGACCATGAAGGTTTTTAAGAATTTACCTCTGGGCCAGTCAAATTCGTCACTAAGGCAGGAACCGTCTCTCCGATGCCTGGTGGTTTCTCCCTTTCAAAAGGATCCACGTAGCTATAATCGTTCTGATGAGTACATAAACACGGATAGACAAGGTTTAATCATGGTACTAAAAATAACTGGCCACTCCCAATTCCAAAAAAAAAAAAAAAAAAACTGTACAAAATAGGATCCAGCGGATACCACCTACGGCTAAGATTCATAAAACAGTTAAAACCAAAAAATTTGTTCGCACCAAACTTGTAGTGAGCCAATCCAGTCAAAGGATATCAGCACGTAGTGCTATCCGAGCTCAACATGTCGGCGCAAAGGAAGGCAGCACCAATATATAATCAATTCTTTCACATCGATAGACTACTTTTAGAGCATGTCACCAAGCAGAAGGGAAAGTACTGCACCATTTTTGAGGGGTCCCCGGGACCACTGAACGTGAACAAGCAACCCAGTAGTGAGCTGTTGGCTGCAAACCATGAAAATGCCAGATCGAATCCCATGACTGACTAAGATATACATAGGACTTTTAAAAAGTCGTCTGGCGATGCGAAAAAATTTATAGTGTAGGTAAAAGCAAGAATTTTTTAAAAGTTAAATTTCATTATCATAGACACAGAACGAATGAAATCATTGCCTTTTGAGTTTTGTCATGCTTTAAACTCCCAAAATCAGGGAACTTCATACTACTTTGGTGTTTATATTGTTTTATTTCATTGTGTACGACACCAAATGCAAATGCTATTTTCTGTTCAGACAGGACAAAGCATTGATGCAGGGATAATATTGATACTTGATTTGTGCTTTTCACGTAGAAGAAACATAGAATTCAATACTGACCTCATACGGCGACTGGACGGTTCTTGCCCTAACCTTGAAAGTCTTGGCAACCCCCATCTCCACAAGTAGTTCTCCTAGATCGAGGCCGTCATGCATTCTTAACGAGATCTTTAAGTTGTGCCCCGGAGTTGGCGGCTCCTAACAATCAATAAATCAAGAAGCAATTGTATTGTTTTGTCTATCACGGATGAGTAAATACAGATGCAAACTTATTTCCGTTGCCGTTTGTACTGAAATGTAAGAGTGCCTGAGCGGGAATTGAACCCTCGACCTTCGATACCAAAGGCCGAAGTTCTACCGCTAAGCCATATTGGCACAACCAAAAGGAACCAAACACAGGCAGCATTTAACACGCGTACATATACATATAAGCCAGAATTTATAGGGGTTTGGGGAAGGATGCCCCAAACCCAAATTCTTCATAGAAGCACATACACTTACCAATAGTCACTGGAGGGACACTTGTTTGTGCATCACACACAAAGTGAACAGAAAGGAACAAACAATAAAGGGTGATATTAGGAATAAACAGTTACTTAATTAGGAAAGCCAAATTGACTCGATAAGGCATAACAATTATCATGGATAAGCATCCTTTGTAATATTTCCAATAAATACTTTACTAAGCAAAAAGGATGAAATTTGGCGGTGCTCTGGGGTGACAAATACGCCCGAGTAAGGTAAACGGCATCTTACAAATGAAACACACTACCATAAGCAGGAACAAAGAAACTGTAGACTAGATTTTCGGTAAAACTGAAAACTCCCAGTGTTGTATTGCAGTTTCTTGTCTTTCGTTTAGCTTCTTCAGAATACAGGATTCATAAAAGAAAACGTCACAGATTGCATTGTTGGAGCTTGTGATGTTAGCAATTTTTTTTTTAACTTGTGCGTAGACCACTATAACGTCTATTGCCCTCGCTTGTTTCTGTCGAGCCTCGCTGCTAGCTCAGGCCCAACAAGACGATACATCTTAGTAGTGGTCGGGTGCTTTTTAAAATTTTCACTTACCAACAGTTTTAAACTGGTCTTCTCTACAAGTTGTGTCCTGGAAAGATAGTTCGCGGTAAAATCGAAAATTGCGCGAACAGCAGGTCATGTCAGATTTCACTCCACGTAATTGTTAAGCGGTATTTTTACGGTAAATTAGTTCTTGATGTCGGTTAACTGGGCCCATGACCTTTATGAAAGATAGGTATGCTATAAACAGGGACAATGATTTTCCACTATCGCGGAATTTTCAGAAAATCGCGGAATTAACAGTAATTGTTTTATCTTGAAATTTCTTAGTGTGATACCAACCTTACCATGAGCGGGGGGGCCATTTTAAAAATCGCGAAAATCTCGGAAAGTTTGATTTTTCGCGGAAATCCCAAATAGTCGCGGATTTTAATGGATTTGGTCTTATTTTTGGCTTTTTTCAACAATTAGGTATTCATAATAGTAGGTGAAAGCATAAATTTAAACTTTTATGTGAATTCTATATTGTTGAGATGCACACACATTGTTGTGAACAAACAACTACACCCTTTTAACAGTTAAGCGACCGAGCATACACCAATATTTAACTTTTTTCTCCTTAACATAACTCTTTTTATTTGGCCGCGGAAAACGACAATTTGTTCCCGCGGAATGTTGTGATTGATGGCCGCGGAAAATCACTGTCTCTGGCTATAAATGCAGTGGAAAAATATGGTAAAGTAGTGGGCTTCACTAGTTTTTTTCTCGGAGGACCTACACCTGACACGCCTTATTTCATGCGCACAATAGAGCAAAGCTGGATCTTGGGATGCAACCAAGAGTATGGGATGAAGCATACAGTCGGGATCGGCTAGGCGAGACTCCTGCTCCACATTCCTTCTTCTACAGGAAGCACATTTTTCTGTCTTTCTCGATTTCGATGGAAAACTTGAGATGCAGATTCCAGTTAGTCACTGTATCCAGAACGGAGGTGAAATTGTAATGTCTCGTCATAGTGAAAGTATCATCTACGTAACTATCGCCATACTTTGGGCTCGGTGACAGGGTGAGAGGGTGACATACTTATCTAAGAACTGGAGGACTACGTCCGCCAACCTTGGGTAGCATGAATATCCCACAGGGGTACTTTTAACCTGCTGATACGCCTGTTCAAGAAAATTGACATAGATATTCACGAGTAAACACATTCCGGATCTTGCGGTCTAAATCGTATTGCCCTTAGTCAACTTTCTGCATGTGAGCCGCCTCGTCAGCTTTCTGCACGATAACACTTAGGAAAAGAGGACGGAAAAGCCAAAGGCTCAACAAGAGTTAAATAAATACAGACGCAAACCTATTTACGTTACCTTTTGGACTTATCTGTCGGACTGCCCGAGCGGGGAAGTCTGACATATTAGTCCAAAAGGCACCATAAATAGGTTTGCATCTGTATTTATTTAACTTAAAGAAAACTGGGGAAGAGTGCTTGCACGTCAAAATAGGCTAGCACTTCTCGTTTAATGAGAGTGTCTTTTAGATGGTGCATAAATTTGTGTCTACACATTAGAAACCAGTTTTGCAGTGGTACTCCTCTAGCAGACGTAATCAAAAGCAGGGGGTGGCCCTAATTATGTGTCTTAATTTGTGCATAAAGATGAGGCAGCTTGGCATCAGCGTCAGGTTTAAGTGGGGATGCTAATTCTTTACTAACAGGTTCTTCGGTAACGAGTCTTGAACATGGGCTTGGACCTACCAAGAGGCTCATAGACCTTGATTGGTGAAGTTCACCTAGAATCCGGTCATCGTAGGTCACTGTGACCAACAAAACTTTCGTGTTGGACTTCAGCTTTAATTTACAGTGATTTGCTTTTGATTTCGAAGGGTTTTACTATTTTCACAAGTTCAGGTGGGAAATATCAAGAGGGCAGTCTACTTTAGTAGACAACGAAACTCTGAAGTTCTTGTGCAACACATGCATGGCGCATATTGAAATTTGTCCAGAAACACCTGGATATCTGCAGTAAAATTCGCGTCGAGTCATTTGGTTAAGAGCCTGTGCATGAATTTCTTAAGGTGTAAGCTCATGTGAAGAGAGATTAAGAATCCGTGGATGTTGTCTCGATTTCTTTTGGCGGAGGGTTTTCATCACAATTTTCGTAAGGAAAGAGCGACTTTCGGTGTCAGTTTGATATTCCGGAGGTTATCACGGGGGTTCCGGGGGTAGGTAGGCTTATGAAGCATTCCGTTTCTGTTTTAAGAATACTTTTTTCCTGGACTGGGTTCGGAAAAAAATGTCAGGGGACACACGGGGGGGGGGGGGGTTTAACAATTACGGGTCCCAGATTCCTACTGCAGCACGCAGTGGGTGAATTTTGAGTTTTCTTAATTTATGCAGGTGGTGCCGTTCCCAGTTCATCACATGATGTTCGTTCACACTCAGTGCTGCAATTAGGGGTGGTGCAAGCACCCTGGCCCAGGAGGCAGAGGGCCTAAAATTTAGGAGTCAAAGGGACAAAATTCACTATTGTTTGGTCTGGGTTTGGAGCCTTTTGTACCCAAAGATGCTGAGGAGATGCACAATATGTTGCCTTTGAACCCTCCTTGGAGAAATCTAGTTGCGGCACGGTTCATACTTGGAACATGACTTACGAGTGCCATTTATTCAGGTGGTTTAGGCAAAGAAACCCCTTGGGGATAACAATGAGTTGAGAGGATTCGTTTTTCAAACTATTGACAGTTTTTCAAACGGTGTCACTGCGTGACATGGTCAATCGTGAAAGGTTGAGTCGTATGGAGCGCCATTTGTTTGCTCAGGCACAAAATGCTACGAGGCTTAGTTTTTCAAACGATTGATCGTGTGAGGGCACTGCGTTACACGATCAATTTTGAAAGTCGAGTCGCATGGAGCGCTATTTGTTTGCTCCGGTGCGAGTTAATTTTTGGTTAATAGCCGATAGAGTATACGTTTTCTCCTTTACAGGCTAAATTAAATCTGAGGTGGCATGCAAACTTTGATTGAAGATGCATTTGTTCGCAGTTCTTTTCTTGTTTAAAAGTGGAAAGAAAACACCAGACTGCAGTTTTAAATAAGGACAAGAAAGGTGGTGTCGCAATGCATGCAATACATAAAAAAACATAGTATCGACTGGAACAGTACTAAAGTTCTGAAATCAAGCACCCAACATGAATCCCACCTTCATGCTCTGAAAAGTAGCTCCATCTAGTTTTTCCCAAAAGGTGAAGGCCCCATTAATGAATAAACAGGACAGGAGCCTTCCTACCAAATTGTGTTAAAAACTGTTGCTCAAAACCCGACAGCCCAACTGGCCCCTTTTCCACCCTAAACAAGCAAAGAACTACGAACAAATATGCCAGTAATCATAATTTGCAAGCAACCTCAGGTTTCATTTAGCCTATTAAAGAGAGAACAAGTACACCTAATCGATGACTGTTAAACCAAACACTAACTTGCACTGGAGCAAATAAATATAGCTCCATCCGACTCAACTTTTCATGATTGACTGCATCATACAGTGCTACCATACTATCAATTGTTTGAAAACCGAAGCCACTCAGCTTTTTGTTAGCCTCAAGAGGCTCCTTTGCCTGAACCACCTGAATAAACGGCACTTGCAAATAATGTTCAAGTGCGAACAATCACGTGACAAAATTGAAAGACACCACCGGCATAAATTATGAACATTCAGAATTCACCTGCTGTCTTACTGAAGTAGGATTCGGGAATCTCGAATTAACCTGTTTATTTAAAACCTATTTAGGATAAGAATGAGTACTGACCTGCAGTGTTACTGTTACATTCCTTTCGACAATGTATTGGTGTATAAAACACAAAATGTTTTCTGGCCATTCTTTCTCGATCTAATAGAGCCAACAAAAAAAAAAAATTTAAACCTGTAAATTAAATTTTACTCCTGCTACAATACTTACCTTTTTCCAGCTCTTCAGTTAAAACAGCACCAACCTGCCCTAATGCCCACAAGATCAATCTTCTGTTTTTCTTCCGAATAACCCTGCGGACTTAAGAAAAGCCTAAGTTTTTCCGGGGTCAAAATTGGTGTCTATCGTCTTATGAAAATGTATACTACCTGTAAATTTAATTGCATTCAGTTCCTGAGAGCACTCAGGAACTGAATGCAATTAAATTTACAGGTGGTAGAAATTGTCTGCCGACGACTAGAATCCCACGTTTCCTGCTGGAGAAGCACAAATCGCTCCTTTTCCCAACAGTTTAAAAAAATTTCTACCAAAAGTGGATCGTTTTCACAACCCATAAATCCTGCAAGGGAAGGTGTGTGTGTGTGTGTCATTGGAAAGGGGCGGAATGCTTGATAAGGGAGGATAGCATTTGCTGACGACCAAGGGCACACGTTATATTACCTTCCAAGCGGCCACATGAAGTCTCAACTTGCCCATTCTACCACCTGGGTAACCTCATCCAGAGCATGAGAAAAAATATTCCCTCTTCCAAACGGTGCATAGGAACCCCCCCCCCCTGGTGGCTTGAAAGAGGGGTGGGGGGGGGACACGGCTCCTGGGGTGGCAACACGAAAGGAGACCTTATATGCTTCTTTAGGCTCACTGGTGAAGATATAGGCCTACCACTGAGGTTGTAGGGTAACCTTAATTGTTTCCTTCAAGTTTGAGACTAGTGCCAAACACTTGCCATTGAACAGCTTCACCGATGACGAATTGGGAGGTGGCAAAGGTTATTGATCGTATCCTTTGGGATTCCCCTGGTTGATTCGAGAAAGGAGTACCTACGGTGGAGTACAGAATTAAACAGGGACCAGAAATTCCAAACGATAGTATCCGTATGAAATACTGACGCAATCTTCATAAGTTGGAGAGTGTTTAATAGGATCTCATCATTCCTGAAGTCAAGAGGGTTCGGCAAGATACTCTGTTAATGTACTTCATTGAAGTTCGTACTGTGGAACATGATGAAATTCCGAAAAAGTAAATTCACAAAAAAATCACACACATTTCCACAAACT
>JAHWFP010115239.1:0-11363 GCA_023313725.1 Lithobius niger | reverse complement strand
AGTTAAACCTTTAATCAAATTTTGAACATTATGAAACCTCAACGTAAAATGCCCATTTTTAAACTTTCTATGGTGAAAACTTGGTAGGTCCCTGCACACTTGCGCGGTTTTATTATGATACAATCTGTACATTTTTTTTTCAGGGTGTTAGCTTTAAATTTAAGTCTTATCCAAAACTAATAAACTAAAACATTTATTTTATTTTCAGGGTGGATGAAGTAAATTTTAAGTTGACTACTGGTTTTCTAGTAGGCAACTCATTTATTTATTGTATCCTTGCCTTGTATAATAGGACGACCTCAGCATAAAGGCTTTTGCTCGGCTGCTGGTCTGATGAATGACAAGAAGTATTACACTAATAATGCCTTCAGTGTTAAACACATTTCATATTAGCACAGTATCATCTTTACTTCTTAGTTTATACTTGTAATTGTTTGATTCTGTAGATTGAAAACAATGTCTTTACGGATTCATTAGATACATAACTACAGCAATAAAACGTGTCGTCTCTCTTCGTAATTTTGTCTTAATTAGTAGGGCTGCACAGATGCAGATACCATGTTGGTAAATCTGCAGATATTCAATGTATCGGTATTGGATCGGAATCGCTATTTCTTAGCTATTCTTACAGATACCACACTTTACCACTGCTGGTAGAGAACTGTCTGCCGACTACCAGGATTCCAGAAACGAAAGTGCAACATTTAATCTCCTCATGAATTAATCGGTATCGAGAACTATGTGTTCCCTGCCTTCGGAAATAAGAGCTCAACACAGTCTTGTCTTAATAAAATCAGTCTCGGCGTCGGCATAACAGATATCACATGATATAGGATCGATACAGCCTTATATTTAGCTGTTCATGTGTGTAGAAAGATGCGTGGCTAACTTGAGAAAACAAGCTGTATGTCTAGGAAAATTTTATTTTTTTCTGCCATAGCTTGAAACGTTTTGAAATGCACAACAATCTTGGCTCAGTGTGTACCACCGTAACGTATATATGCAGCTTATTTTAGGAGGCGGCAGTTCATTTTTCTATGCGTGCATGACAAGGTAAAATATAGATAGTATACCGCTGTAACTTCTGGGGATAAAAAGTATTTCTCATCATCTTCCAATCTTCTTGTTTTACAATAGAATTATAATTGTAAAACACTCATCCCTCTGGCAGTTTGTTCTGCCTGAAATATTGAGTTAGTTGTTTCATGTAAAGGGGACAGAAATGTTGGCGGTGGGGTAGCCCAGAGTCTTCTGATGTATGGCATATGACTCGAGACCAGAACCCAAAGCGAATTTGACTGCGTGTACACGAATATGTCCAGGGAATGGCGGCACTTCAGGAGGCTGAGCTAACTCGGCTGCCAATGTTGGATTGATATCCTCCTCTTACGCAACCCCTACTTATGATCTTGTTTTTTTTTGTACACATTACTGCTTAGAACACACTTTGTACACATTCCTGCTTCGACTGTCTTTATTATGTGAAAACAGTAGGAGCCGCCGGTCTGACGCCCTGCTGAAGACAGTAGGAAGTGATAAAAACAGCAAATCTTTCCGAACTGTCAAAAATTTGTTAGTACTGTGCGAGTTCTACTATCACTTTTTCGAGATTGTGCATAGTATGATGGAAGACGGTTGTTAATTGTTCAATTTAGACTAGTGTTGGCCCCTGTATATTATAATTCATATACGGAGACCAAACTATTTTCTCTATGAGCGCATCGGCGCTTTAGCGTATGGTTGTGGCCGTTAGATGGCGCTGCGTTATTTTTTTAAATAAACGGCCTCTCTTCTTTGAGGCTACGCCGCCACGTTTTATCATCACGGTAGTTTGCCTCCCGTTATTTTCCTAGTTCAATTGTGTTAAATCCATTTACCTTAACCGTGCAATGTGTAATAACAGGTTATGTGGCCCAGACGACGCTTCAACTGCGCAGACAAGTTAATTGGTGAGAATTCTTCTACAGACAGCAAAGAAATTCGACGATCTCAACAGCACAATGAACTGAGTAGCAATAGCGTTAAGCCTATTTGATAGGCTTATCGACCGCGTCATGGAAAATAGCAAGAACCGCAAAGACGAAGTTAGCAACATCGTTAGTAGCGCCGAATTACTTTCGAGAACTGTTAAAATTGACGAAGATTAATAATAATGGCAGCGTCATTAGATGAATTTAAGATTCCAAAACTCAATGTGGACGATTATCACGCATGGAAAAGTCGAGTGAGAGCCGCCCTTGTACAATGTGGTATATGGGACGCTATCGATCCGATTTTTAGTGCAACCATGACGGATAATGAAAGAAAGAAAAACAAATGGGCGTTACCTTGATGATAATTACCCTGATGACATTAGGGAATGCATTCGAGCCAAGGAAGCATGGGAGAATCTTGAAGAAATTAATTCAAAATATGGCTGGTTGCACACAACATAAAGAATAACGAAAAAATGACAGAATATTTTAGTTGAATCATGAATATTCACCGCAAATTGTCAGTGTGCGGCTGTGGCATCACAGACGGAGAAATGTCCTTAGTTTACCACGCCAAAAGCTGGACCCAAGATCCATCGAGACTGTTTTCATAGGCTACCCAGAAGGATTGAAGGGCTACAAATTGTGGAACTTTAACGGAGACAAGATCCTTGTAAGCCAAGACGTGAAATTTGAAGAAGACGTATTCCCATTTCACGAAAAATCCACAAATGAACCCGTCGCCAAGAAAGCCGACTTGGAGCTGTTCACATGTATGCCAGAAGCCGATGAAACCGAGGATGAAGCAAGTGATGAAGACGAGCCATCACAGCAGGGGGAGACGAGCAAATTCAGCACGAGTGTCTACTGTTGAAGACAATTTTCTAGAACTAGAGAGGAAAGATACAACTTGGATTGTACCACCCTACCACTTGAGGAAGCCGAGGAGTTCACAGGTCACTGAGACAAGCGAGACTTCCAAATGAAGTGCAACACAGTTCGACGAGATGAGCCAAGAACTTTAGAAGAAGCTGTAAAGGGGTCAGAATCTCAGGAGTGGAAGAAAGTTATTGAAGAAGAGCTGAACAATCTCCAAGGCAACCAAACGTGAGAATTGGTACCAAGGCCAAAAGGAAGGCAGGAAGGTTATTACCTCCAAATGGGTATTTAAAAGAAAATGCAACCAAGATGGAGAACTGGAACGCAACATAGTGAGACTTGTTGCCCGCGGGTTCATGCAAGTAGAAGATACTGACTACCGAGAATTTTTTTCGCCGGTAATCAAGCTCAAGCCGGTAAGAACCTTAATTGCAACTCCAGTAGAACCTGGTTGGGAAATACATCATATGGCCATAACCACAACCTACCTTAATGGCACCCTCAACGAAGAAACCTACATGGAACAGCCGCATCCATTCATACAAACTGGCAAGGAGAACCATATACAGGCTCCATCATTTTGGCCGAGAGTGGCATGCCTGTATCGACAAATTCCTAAAGGAAACCCAATGAGAAGAATCCGTTGCCGGCCCATGTGTATACTTCAACATGGAACAAGGACTAATTGTTGGTATTTATGTTGACAATTTCATACTTGCAAGAAACAAAGAAATCCTTAAAGCCTCCAAGCAGACAATCCTAGGCAGATGGATCTATCTACTTGAGTCAAACTGCTTACGCCGAAGAAATCCTAGAAACCTACGGGATGACCGATGCAAAGCTGCTATCAACAACCTTAGATCTTGGAGTAAAGTACAAGAAGAACTGCAAGAAGGAAAATGAAGAATATCATTTCAGCAGTAAACATTTTCCCTACAGAGAGGCTATAAAGTAGCCTACTGTACCTCGCAAATGGAACAAGATAGGATCTGGCCCATGCGATGGCATATATGTTGGAACGACACAGGTGGACCGGACCACTGGCCGCCAAATGAGGGACGTTACGGGGCAGAGCATGGTTATTTCCAGACGGCCTCAAGAATTTTCATACCTCGTACCCTGGGACGACCAGCAGCCAAGCACACACCTGCATCAGTTACGAGACCCGTGCGATGATCGGTATGGTTAGCCAGTATGAGATCAACAGTATGCAAGAAATAAATCTGGGATTTAACGGTCCAACTCTTGACATTTATTTAGACTTCAGGGCCAGGCGCCTTAACTCATTAGCATTAAGCCTCATTCCCCCCTCCCCCAAATCATTAGCCAGTTCACCACACTTGTATCTCTTCATGGACCTTAACGGGAGTAAGTGTGCAGTTCTGAGGTTTGGCACCCAACATCACCAAGCTGACTATCGCCTTAGCCCAGGAATGCCAATGACAGAGAAGAATTCACAACGAGATCTTGGCATCGTCATTGACTGCGACCTGAACTTCTCCAAACACATTCAGGGTGCCGTGGCTAAGGCTTATGGGGCCCTCGCCATCATCCGGACCACCTTCTCAACCCTCTCAAGGAAGACCTTCCTCATGCTGTACCACAGCAAAGTTCGCAGCATTCTGGAGTATGCAGGCCAAGCATGGTGGGTTCGTTTTGAAGAGGACCGTGACAAGCTAGAACGTGTCCAGAGATGTGCCACTAAACTTGTTGTGGGACTCAAAAACGTGACCTACCCCGACCGGCTTGCTGCCCTCAAGCTCCCAACACTGAATTACTGTCGTATCAGAGGTAATCTCACAAGATCCTCAATGGTGAAGAGGGTGAATGGTTCACCCTCTCTGCGAGCTCTGCCACTTGGAACAATGGGGCAAAACTCTTTAAGAAGAGATGCAACACGTCCTTTCGCCAAAACACACTTCCTTTCCGTGTGGTTAACATCTGGAACAAACTGCCTCAACATACCATCGAAGCAACATCGGTTCTGCAGTTCAAACAGAGGCTGGATACCGTGCTCCCTTCCATCATCGCCCCCTACAGTTATAAAAACTGGTAGCTTCGTGGGTACCCTGGTGTTAAAAGCTCTTTTTGCGTACTGCTGGTTTTTTTTTTCATATTCATATTCCACTTGTATACTATTGAAGGGACGTTAATACACTAGTACAGTGACAACTTACGTGAAGCCTGCATACGAGTAGGATGCATTTAAACGTTACAAAATGCTAGCTGCGATAAATTGTGCCGTATCAGTAGAACCTTTAAACTTGGCTACTGATTTAAGTGTAAAGAGCTTAAGGAAAGCATCAGAACTCACAAGTCGCTATAGGCCTATAAAATGGCGGCCTATGTCCCGTTTCCAGTTGCTATAAAAACAACGTGTTGGTTATACGGCAGTCAGTTGGAGGAGAAAAAGTGGAAAGATACAGGCATGGTGAAAAACGGTTAAAAGATATAAGGCGGGATTACAATAAAAGCGCTACAATATGTAGTGAAAGAGTCAAAAGACATTGTATCAAGGCTACATAGTAAAGAGTGCGAGACTACAAGTATGTCTACAATAATAGAGGCAGATGAGCTACAACAGTAAGCATTGTTGTGCCTCGGCCGAGGGCTAAAGGATATTGTCGTTGAAGCTACGTCTCGGGTAACAATAAAGGAGGAAGGTAATTGTTACAACTATTGCCTGATGTAAGTGGGGATCGATCTCACACACCATGGAAACCAAGAGGAAGCCTTAAGGTAGGAGCGTGTAATACAGAAATATATCCCACAATATATGAGCCAGTTTTGTGAAAAACCAACAAAAGAACAGCAGTAAGGAGTGAAACATATCCTACAATACCTCCAGTATACGAACATGACAATTCACTACCGTAAAACCAACGAGTAGACTCAGTTTTACAAGATATTGCAAGATATTCTGCCTCAACAGTTGACAGGGCAGTAGCCTCTTGTTTCTTGCTCCTGCCATGATGCAGGCGTATCCACTGTAGAATTTCCTGTCTGTTACATCTGACGCCCAGTCTGCATCAGAGTAAAACTAACAGACAGGAAATTCTACAGTGGATACGCCTGCATCATGGCAGGAGCAAGAAACAAGAGGCTACTGCCCTGTCAACTGTTGAGGCAGAATATCTTGCAATAGGGCATGTTGCAAAGGAAGCCCTATGGATGAGAAACTTTCTAACTGAAATAGGCCTAGAAAAATGCATCGAGACGCAGATTCCCATCCACGTGGACAATCAAGATGCAATCTGTCTCGTGAAGAACAAAGTGACTTCTGAGAGAAGTAAACACATTGATTTGAGGCATCACTTTCTCAGAGATCTCTTAATGAAACGAGAAGTGAACTTTGTTTATAAGCCATCAGCAGAAAATGTCGCGGACATTATGACGAAAATACTCCCTAAGAAAGCATCTGACCAACGTGTGTTTATGGCTGGTGTAAATGGACTCATTATGTGTTGTGCACACAAGAGACCAACAAGGGGAAGTGTTAATTGTTCAATTTAGGCTAGTTTTGGCTGGCGTCTGTATTTTATTATTCATGTACAGAGACCAACCTATTTTCGTATCGGCGCTTTAACGTATGTTGTGACCATTAGACGGCGTGGTGCTGCGTTACTTTTTTTTTTTTTTAAATAAAGGGCCTCTCTTCTTCGAGGCTACGCTGCCATGTTTTATGCATCACGGTAGTTTGCCTTGCATAATAACAAAGACCACCAAAATTGTCACAAAGTTGCTTAATAAATAAAATGGAACTGGATCAGACTAATGGGACGGGAGGAAGTTGGGTGGTGAGACAACCGACCCCCTACTGCATTCTTCTAGACTGGCCATCCGTGGAAATTTGTGCACAAAAGTCCCAATACGTTGCGTGCTTTTAGAGTGTCACAAATTATTCTGTACCTTTGACAGTTGCCGCTAACAAAAAAAAGGGACTTGGCAAGATACTGGTGTATGGCATGTGGCTGAAGACTTAGTTTCCCCCATAACTATATTGTGACTAAGCTCCGGCTCTTGCTTATAAATTCATTATTCTTGAATGATATGTGGACTTGAGAATTTGTTCTGTGCTTAATGTCAGTGAAGTCTAACAATGGCCAGTCATAATCATCACAATCTTTTAATGGCAGATCAAATGTACAATTATTACAAAAATAAAAAAATAGTAAAAAATATACAGTAACATAAATAAATTTAAAAATGTGGACGGCATAATAGTTCCAGTCAAATGCGCAACAACCCGAAATTCGTCTTTATTAAAGTTACCATACTAGCAATATAAGACGCATTACAATTCTGCCCTTGCAAGTAACAAAGTACAACAGCTACCGATTCAAAACTGTTATGTTTGATAATTCTGTACATTTTTATTCCATCCATTTTTGGGTTTAAGTTTTCCGAAATAATTATATGAGGTGAGTGTTGCAACATCAAATGGTAAAGTTCCTAAAACCTCAAAATCGGTCATAATTAGCCAAAGTGTGTACTGTCTTATATTTGAGGTAGTATGGTAATTAATTGCACTTTGATTGAATTGCTGCATGAACATACTGGTCTTCAGTGCCTTCTAGTGTTTGATTATTAAATTAAAACCTAATATTACTTTGTGTTTCTCTTATATTTACAAAATTTCATACGTAAAGCCTTAAAGGTTTCTTCATCTCGTGATAAACAACTTTACTCCTTTCCCTCCGGGTACAGAAAGCTATTTGCATCACCCACGGGGATTAACATCCCCACTTTGATTTTATCGGAACACATGGGACAAGTGTCGTCTGTTTCAGCCAACCTAGAAAAACACGATTATTATTTTAAATGGAGAAAAATATTCCACCAAGATGGTATCAAGTTGTTGGAGGCTGCACTTACTTAACGAATTCGGAATGAATAGCTGGAAATTTACAATTTGTACAGGCTGTCAAGTCTTCAATGACGATATGACGTCCCTATGATAATAATACACATGAAAAATAAATAACGAAGTTTAAAAATCTTACCCAACTTGTTGAATAGTACGTTGCTAACTTCTGGAGAAGCTGGCAAAATATCGCAATCAACCTTTTTATATTTTAACATATTACAAGCATGTTATTTACTTATTCTTAATTGCCCGTACAGCTAGGAGGAACAACAAACACGGTATTAGTGCTATTTTCCTTCGTAATCCTGGACGAACATGGTTCTGAACTTGCAGCCGAAAAATTTTATTTTGTTGATCGCATGTTAACATCTGCCATGTTCCACGAGTCTAGCAATGCAAAGGGAGTGTCGTAACGAGGGGAGTGCCCGGGCTATGTTGATGATGAGCACCTTCAGGGAAGTAGCTTTTACCTCTTGACAGTTTACTTCCATATAACGAACCGACAGTTTTATTTGAGTACCGTAGGGTTTTTGTTTTGAAAGACGTACCTTCGAAGAGCCTGAAGAACGAAAATTTGCTAGATAGGGAAATATCTTTCGTGTGGAAGTCAGCGAACTACAAGTAAGTTGATAAGCAGCAGATTTTCGAAAGCTACTACAAGCTGCAGCCATGAGATTTAAAGTTCAAAATATTAAAGGTTTAACTCGCTCAACTTGAGTTTGCACGTCGGCGAATTTTTGATCCTTTCCTCGGATCTTCTTCAGGCCTTTTAACACTGTAACGGACATTGGCTCACCCTCGTACCTACCTGTGTGCTGTTGTGTTGTGGTTGACTCTTGTTGGCGCCAAAACCACTTGTGCAACGGCAAGGACGTTCAGGTTTTGAGCCAAAACCATGAGCGGACGTGCAGGAGAACGTGGCCAAGTATTGTTGGCCACGATTCGTGAACACTTTGTAACCATGAACTGGATTGGTTAACGAACTCACGAGCTGATTGGTTGTCCGGTGGAGCTCTGGATCCGACCGGAGCATATATAAGTCAAGGGCTTCAGAGCCCGGTGTTCTATTCCCGTTGATTCTTGTGTTGAGAAAGAACGTAATAATGTAACCCAAATCTTGTCATGATTATTCTGCATTAAATAAGGTTTAACTACTTCAAGTTTGGGTTCTACATTGAACACACGTTACAGTTGGTGGCAGCGGACGTAACCCGAACTACGAAGCCTAGCAGTATCACCGGAGATCGATCACGGAATTGCCGGAGGAGCAGACGTCAAGCCGGGAAAAAGTTGGTCAACGACGACAAGCGAGGGACTGCAACCGTGCGGAGATTCAACGGCAGGGACGAAGCTCAAGCCAGACGTGGACGGCGATCCCGGAGAGAAAAAAAATTGCCAGAAGTTGCGGAAGTCAACGGCTGTGACGAGGCTTAAAAAAGGCGGCAACAGGGCAACGTGGTCGGCGAAAAAAATTGCATCCCACGGCGATCAAGTTAGAAGATCGGCTAAAATTGTGGACTGGCATCACGCTAAAATATCTCCAGAATCCTGATTGGAGGGTTTTTCCAAGGAAATCACCGAAGTGGCAGCGTGGAAGCTCGAAAACTTCAGGGCCACTGAGACACAATGACGACGAACACGCTTCAGACGGTACCAGAAGTGGAAGTGCCTGGGAGAAGAACTCGAGAAGCAGCAACTGAGAGTCCAGGAGGGAGTCGTCGATCGTCAAGCAGGTAGTATACACGTTGATTGTAATATTGTGGCAAATTTTTTTTTAATTAACGTTAAAATTACGAACTTGTTTTTAAAAATGTTTGAAAGTGGGGAATTAGAACCATTAAAGCTTTTGGCTGAAGAGTATCAGTTAAATGTTAAGACTAGAAGAGCAATTATTAAAGTCTTGCAGGCTAAAATTGCAGATGGATCTTTAATCGAAAACGATGTGGATAGTGATTTCATTGATTTCCAAGCCAAAGTAAATCGGCAGAAAGAGCAGATTGCTCGTGATAAGGAAGCTAATTCTGTTAGTGTTAACAAAGAAAGATTAAGGCTAGAGCATGAACGAGAAACACAGAAAATTCACAAAGAGCTTGAATTAAAAATGCTTCTAGAAAAAGAGAAATTGCAAAGAGAATTTGAGTTGGAAAAAGAAAAAATTCAACAGGAAGCAAATGCAGAAAATAAGAGACTAGAATTCGAAAGCGAGAAATTAGCAGCTGAGGAGAGAATTAAATTAGCTGAAGCTAATGCAGCTAGGACTTCCCAGTGAACATGCTAGAATTCCCAGTAATATTGGTGCAGAGTCTAGAGACAAAATGGATATGACACGTCACATGCAACCATTTAAAGAAAGTGATGATATTTTGCTCTTTTTAACAACTTTCACCCGAATTTGTGAACGGTTGAATTTTCCAGAAGATACTTGGTCATTGAGGTTATTGTCTCTATTGAGTGGCACAGCTAGAGAAGTTGTAACTAGGCTACCTAATGTAGACTTTAATGATTTTAACAAGGTGAAGCAGCAACTCTTACAAAGGTTTCAGCTTACATCTGTGTCTCTTCATACCAAATTTCGAAATGCAAGTAGAACTCATAAGCAATCTTATAGTGATTTTGCATACATGATCTGATTACTCAGAGTGGATTAGAACAGCAAAGTGTGGTACGGATTCAGCTGGTTCAACTGAGTTGGTTGGCAAAGTTGGTTCAGCTTATGCTAATTGAACAGTTTTTAGATAAAGTACCAAATGAGTTAAAACTGTGGTTAGTGGATAAAGGGGATTTAGAAAGTCTAGTGCAGGTTGCTACTTTAGCTGATGAATGGATGGCTAGGCGTCAGAGTGGTACCCATAATAACCATAGTAGTGAAGGTAATAGTGACCAAAATTCCAAGGGAAATGGGAATGGGCCATACTATAGGAAATTTAACTATTACAAGGGCAATAATGGTAATAGTGGTAACAGTAACACAAATCCAGGGTCAAACAATGGAACAGTGGGCCATGGGCAGGCAAATAATGCTATTAGTAGTAATGGGAATGGACAGCAGAATGCTAAAAATGGAAATGTTTCAAGTAATGGGCAAAGTGCAAATGGGAATGGAGGTCAACATGGTTTTAGAAATACAAATGGTAATTCTAAGCAGTTTCAGGCTAAACGATCGTGCTTTGAGTGTGGTGATTCTTCTCATCTCGTCAAAAATTGCCCAAGTAAACGTAGTACAGCTTCTGTAAATTTATGCATGACCCGTGGTAAACGTACATTTTCTTAATTGGACCATAACATAATTGCAGGTTATGATTTGGAAGGTAAACAGTTAAGAGTTTTGAGAGACACTGGTGCAACACTAAATGTATTTGCTAGCAAATTGGTAGATCCAGCAAATCTAACGGGGGAATTCATTCAGTTGAGTACAGTATTATTCCCCACTCCAGCAGAATTACCAGTAGCAGTTATGAAAATAGGATCTCCCAAGTGGTAAAGTAAAAGTTAGGGCAGCAGTTTCACCCTATTTTCCAGGAAATTTTGACTGTATTTTAACTGACAAAACAATTCATGACATTCAGAACAAGAATGATGAGGAGCAGTCAGAATTGTGTAATGTTATTACTAGGGCACAGGCCAAACAACTTCATGAAGGTAGG
>JAHWFP010115238.1:0-18939 GCA_023313725.1 Lithobius niger | reverse complement strand
ATTTAACTGTTTAACTAGCTAAAATCTAAAAATGGGCTACATATTTAATTTTACACTAAAATACTATTAATCAAGTCTAGCAAACGACTGAAGCTTAAAACTCCTGGTTTTATTTTTGCGACAGAGAATGAAAAACACTTTACATTATAGTTTGCTTCGAAAGAGCTCTTGAATACAATTAATTAAAAGTAGCAAGTTTGGAATATACAAATTAGTAATTCACATGATTTCAGACCAACAACACTTGTGTTTGGAATAAAAGTTTAAATTTTCACATAAGAAAAAGTAAATCATGAGTGCTCCCGGAGACACCCGCAGGACTAAACAGCCGCAACTGATAGTAGTCTATCTGACAGTATGTTTCTTATGATCAACCGTCCACAGTTATGTTTCTAAGTTTTCCAAGTACAAAAAGATCAACCTCCCTTAGTTCCCTTGAGAACTGTTCTAAGTAATAAAAAGCCCGGCAATTTTACACTTAGGCATCAGTTTGTTTCAATTTTACTTCCACAAAGATCAAACCGTCATTTAGTTTAGATTAAAAATCCATTTAAAATAAACTGGAAAAATTTGGTTTTTAGAAAGAGAACCACTCTGACGTTATGGGGAGAGGAAACCTAAGATGCCGCTACAGGCGTCTCCACCATAATATTCTCTAGCTAGAGAGTTAAGTTAAGTTTTAAACTAAAATTTAGAATATGGGGTCCTAAACTGAACTTTTAAAAGCTAAACTATAACATACGAACCACTACCATCGTGCCCGGCATGGCATTTTCCGGACATGGCGTCTCCACTCCCGACTGGCGTGACCGGTCTCTAGCTTGAGATCTGTGAGCTGTCTGTGGATGC
Source organism: Lithobius niger (assembly GCA_023313725.1). NCBI lineage: Eukaryota > Metazoa > Arthropoda > Chilopoda > Lithobiomorpha > Lithobiidae > Lithobius > Lithobius niger. Next base: position 18,090 of record JAHWFP010115238.1, on the reverse strand, counting down.
TTTGGGCTGGGGGGGTTTTATGCTGGAGAGGGGGGAAAGCGCGGACGTCGAGGATAGCTGCGGGGGTCTGATTGGTGGAGGGCCTCGAGAACAATGGAAAGTGGGAGGAGAAGTCGGTTGAACAAAGGGACTGGGTGCAGAGCCGTTTGAAGGAGTAAGGACATGTAAAGACGGAAAAGATAGGCCTGTTTTGTGTTTCACTCAATTGAACTTTGGGAAATAGGCCTTTACTTTGTATTATTGGCTACGGATTGAATATTTACATGTTTGCAACGTGAATAGGCTCTTGTTAAAGCTTGATACTTCGCTTTGGGTAATGCAGCAAGCATTACTATTAAATTGATAAGCTTTAACTGTCAACTGCAGTGTTATGCACCACAACTAACCCTTTTCCGAAAGTGGGGGGGGGCAAAAATGGGGGATTCGAAGTTTTTGCACAGTTTGACTTTCGGAAATGGGTTAAACAGATCTTTTTAAGAATTCTTTTGAAAAACAGGCGTTTTTCGGTGGCGCTCGTTTACACGCCCCCAAACGCCGGATTTTATTCGGGGTTCCTGAGAACTCGGGGAATAAAAGCTAAAATATAAGGGTTTAGTGCAATGAACACAAGATATGCAATGAACACAAGACCGCCAAAAATAAGCAAAAAAAATTGACATGAAAAAATGCACTGTTTACATAAATGTTGACTTTGCCGTGTTGTATTTTTGGGGGACCAACGTTTTTGTGGCTAAGAGAACTTTAAGTAAATTTAAAAGTTACAATTTAAAAACCTGTTTTTGCAGCCATTAACTAAATACTGTCCGCGCTGCTTGGTGCAGGAATATCGTACAAGTATTTGAAAATGGGGCAAAAAAAAAGACATTTATCAAGAAACACACTAGTTTTAAAATACAAAGTTAAGTTGGTTGTTTCGTTATAACAAATAAATGAGGCCATCTACTGCTCTGGTAATATGTCCCGTACGGATTCTGCCTCTACTCAAGTCTAGTCATTTTTTTTTCTGGGTTGACTGCGATAGGAACCCTCCGCCGCATTTCAATAAACCTAGCCGCTGCGATAGGGATCGGAAAATCGAATACTATGGGCACGCATAAAATGACCAGCTCTATTTACTGTTAAAACTACTCCCACTGGGATGGTTTGAGGTTACCAAACAACTTGTTTACATATGCAATTTGACACTGAAGGATTTTGAGATAAGACCCATAACTTAAATATAACAATACAACACTGGGAAGTTTTGTGGATAAAAACTAACAACCTTTTAACGACAGAGTTGACCTTTTGCCCTCAGAGGTAAGACAGATAGTTTTTTTTTATAAAGAAAACCATTTCGTTTAAAACTTAAAGAAGAGCCAACCGGGGACAGATTGCAGCTCCCGTAGAATATTCCTAATGAATATTTAATTAGTGTCGTTACAATATTTGTCAATATTCTCCCACAAAGGGAGACGTTGATAGTGACAAAAAGAGTAAAACATAGGCTCTTAAAATTTAGGTGTGAAGGCCAAAACGCGAATTAACTGAGTTACTTAAGGATGAGCTCACAACTGACCAAAATGACAAAATTAAAAATGCAGGTAAAAATAATTTTCAGTCAATTTGTACTGAAACGAAACGTTTAACAATTAAATGTTTAACGAAAATGCTGGCTTGATGCAGCAACAATCACTAGATGCTTTCCAGGTTTGTACAGCAGACTCTGAAGTTTTAAAATTAAAATTTCAACAAATACACTATTTTTAGGTTTGGTTGCTCCTAGATGGAGCCACGGTTGTAGCTACAAACTACACATTGTTTAAAGAAAACCTGCACGGGAAATTTACTTGGATAGATTTCCGGTTTACTTGTAACAAGAAAAAAACTACTTTAGGTTAGGTATTAAACCTCCGTTTTATTGAAAACACCAATTCAGTGCTAGAGGATTGGGTTTCCACAGATCTTTTTAAGAATTCTTTTAGTGTTTAATAGTAGATCAAGCTATTCGTAGGTTTTGGTAGGTCTCAGTCGGGTCCAGAGGAGAACTAAAACAAACATATATACACTGAAAAATTTGTGTCCGGTAGAATGCCAGGTCGTTATACGTTTATACGTTTGGACATATGGTAGCGTTTCTGGGGGTAAAAGAATATAAATAAAGTATAAATGCGGTTAAATAAACTACCTTAGTTGAATGCTATAACGCATTAAGTTACTGGAAACATTTAACGATTAATATTTTTAAAGTTAAATTCGATCGTTGTGGAAATTTTTCATATGGGTTGCGGCCGACAAACACAAAAAATATCACACTGCAAATCAGTTGTCTGTATAAAACCTCATACAATACACTAAGCTAATATGTTCGGACTTTTTGCCCTAAAAGAAAAGGATAAAAGAAGATACAAAAATGCAGAGTTTTATAATGGCGGCCACGATGAAGGTGCGATATGGTTGGTTTTGGTCGATCTTCAAATGTAGTTTTAATGGTCTTCAAGGTGGAAAGTCCGGATTTGGGCTTCCCCAAGAGTCTTGTATTTGGGCAGGCTAGTAAATGTCGAAGAGTTTGTGAAAATCGGACCATTATTGCAAAAACGGCCAGATATGCCTCGGCGAGGCATTTGGGTGCCTCGAGAAAAAAAATTTCAAATTTTTGAAAAACAGGAGTTTTTCGGTGGCGCTCGTTTACATTGTTGTGGTCAAAGTTTTCATAGTTGCTAAAATCGTCACCTTAGTAAAATAAAAACATTGAAGACATAGTAAACATGTAAACTAGCACAGCACTAAGCTAGTCGGCTTTATGTCTAGAAATAAATTCGAGAAATACAAATAAATATTTACATGTTTGTAGAAAATGGCGACGGAGATTGCGTGCGTCGGCGCTCAGTTTGAGCACTTTTTCTAATGAAGCTGTAGACCAAAGTATGGTGAAATTTCAAGTTCTGTTTTCACAGGATGTTAGATAAAGTTCATGTTTATTAAGAGCTGCAAACCAGAGTCGATGAAGTCCATTTTCTTGGAAGATAGGAATTTTTAAACTTGGAAATGGAAAATAGGCCTAGCGCATTTTTGGTACTAAGAAAAAAAAAGGTGTCCCCGAGTTGTTGATGGTTGGTGTCGGGTCTCCTAACCAATCGACAGGAATTTTAGGCCTCATGCCTTTACACTGTTTCTATTTGAAATTGTTTTGTATCGAACTGTAAACGTGGTCTTGTATTAGACACTCGTGGGTGAGGACACCTCAACACCCACCGAACTAAAACTCGAGGGCAGAAATGTAAAAATCTGTATATCTTGTAAACTACACTTTTCTTTTCGAGGCATAAAGCCGAAAAACATCAGCTTAGTGTTTTACTAGGAGAGATTTCCTCTGCGAAGGTACTAAACCTGATAACCCTGTACAGACACACTTGAACTGATATTTTTTATGTATAATTACGGTGACGACTTTGATTATTTATGAAAAATGTCCGACGCTAAAATTCACTTGTCTGCTTCTGCAAACACTTGTGAACTAACCTAAAATAGTTTTATTCCAACCAAACCTAAGCTGGTATATTTTATCTTTTATTTAGGCACTCTAAATGCATTTTAGTAACGTAAATTTTTGCGATGAACCCTACCGGAGCTCAACGTGCATCGTGCATGTTTTTATTTTAACGGACCTAGTGTTTATTTTATGTGTATTTTGTTTAGGTATCTTCCACTCCTCTCCAGCATGGCTACCTACCCAAAGCAAAACAATAATAGCCTTTTCTTCAATTAAAATCGATTCGTAAGTTTAAAACTGAGCAAACAATTCATTCCCCCCCCCCCCCCTTCAATAGTTGCGATACATAATATCGTAGTTTTATTTTTATAGGCCTATTCCCACGTTGTTACGAGTTTTAAACTCGCTGCACTTCCATGCCAGGCCTCTAACCGCTCCAAAGCCTTCTAAAATCCTTTGTCAATTCAGCTCCGTCAATTCCCTTCCAATAGAAACGCTGAATTCAATTCCCAATCCAACCAGAGTGCTCAGCTACCCTGCCCGTCCGCGCCGTCATGCCAACTTCCGGTAGTGACTGCTCGGCCGGTACGGGTCCATCTCTCCTCCTTCCACGGGCTGCCCTCTTCCCCACTCTAACCCCCCCGGTCGCTCTCCTACCGGGCCGCTCTTGCCCTCCTCCTGGATGCCAGGCAGCTGGTATAAAACCAACCTGCAAGAGGGATCCTTAGCACAGCTCAGAAATCTCAAGGCCAGCGGTAGCTATGCCGGTCAGGAGTGGAGATGCCGCGGTCCGAACGTTGCCATGCCGGGCAAAGGTAGTTGGTTCGTATGTAACTTAGTTTAGATTAGAAATTTAACTTTTGTACTCTTAATTCAAAATTTATAGTTTAATCTTAAATTAACCTTTAGTCTTGAAAGTAAATTATGGTGCGTTGAGCCATCGGCATTTAGGACTTTAACGGCCGTAATGTAAGGGTTCCCGGTCCCTTTCTAAAAACCAGCTTTTTTTTCACCGGTTTCTTTAGCGTAGCTACCGTAAATCGCATATTAAACGCCCAGCCCCCTAAAATGCTTGAAAGTCAAAAATCGTGATGTACTCTTGTTGACACCCACCTCTTAAAAATTATCGATTTTCTGTGGTAAAATTAACTGAAATCTTTTTACGTTTTAACGAAAGTAACGTTTCATCCCAGTAAATTTTAATTTTTCTGCAGAAAAATTAACTAAAAACTTCATACATTCAACAAAATCAACTTTTAATCCAACACGATTCACGGGAGCATTTGTAATCACGGAAAAGTCGGCAATATTAGGCCTAGCGTTCAATCAATTACGTGCGTGATCTGGATTCACTCAAGGAAAACACAATGCCCTTATTCTCATTGATTCACAAATTTAGTTTATTAGATTGTCCACCTTTCAATATCTAACATAATTCAAAGTTAAAACTAATTTCTAACCATCACCAACCTTTAAAACAGACAACGCAATTCACACCAGGAAGCACATTTTTGTTTACACAATTTTCCGGAAAGTCGTAAAATTGACATTGTTTTCTGTTCTTCCCTTCGTCGTGCCCTCCTTGTAATGTTCCCTCCGGAACTTGTAGGTTCTTAGAACTAAGACATTACAGACAGTAAATGATAAGCAGACTAACACTTGCTAAAGGATTTTATTTCCTGTGTGCTGTACAGTTTTATAACTTAATGATGTCATGTGATTATCCACAGAATGTAGGCTGGCGACAAGCATGGACAGACTGATTAAACTATGTAATGGTTAATGTCAGCTGAGGAAGGTGAACAGTGTTGGATGCAACCCTCCCAGCGTGGCTTGCCACAAATAACGACAAGTCACGACAATGGATCCCCGTTGAAAAAAAAAAATCTAAGACTACTGAAAAACAAACTTAGCATCATTAGATTCTTTTTAGTCACTCTAATTTTATCTATTAAGAGAAGAAGAAAATGTTGCGCTTTCTAAAGAAAAAAAACTACATTTTTTCGAAAGCTAGCCCCGCCCAACAAATAAACAAAATCATTTAAATTTTAACAATGCTCGGAAATCTTGCATCATGAAGACCACTATTACAATTAAAGTTGAAATAGGAAGTTCAGGTTCTAGTATCAAGTGTATTTCTTTTTGTTGGCCAAACAATTACGACTACCCTCTTGTGATGTTATCTAATAAGGAAGTCGTTGATCCAATTGGTTATTCTCGCAAATGAGAGTACTCATGCTCCCGAGCAGTTGTCATTTGCGACGGAAAATATGAAAATAAGAAAATAGAAAAAGAGATATATATTAAAATCGTGGAATCTTTTTTCCACACATATAACCTGAAACAACATTTTTCCCAGCACGGGAACAATTAAAATCATTCGGTCAATTCCAAATACACACAACGAAATGCGCACAGGTTTGCTACTTAAAGGAACAAATTAAAATGAAACCATTTATTTGGTTTACACATAACCGATACAAACGTTGATGTTAGCCTGATCCAAAATTTAATTTGATGATGTGTCATAATCTGCGAGCTTGTCCGGTGCTCGCCTAGCTCTTTTTGGACGTTCAGAAAGATTGAAGTTAGGCTGCGCTGCAGTATCTACAACAGATGGCGCAACCTTACGCTTTTTGGATTTTGATTTGGATAGCAAGATTCCCGATTAACTTGCTTTCGGCGGAGACATCCTTGTTAATAAAAGAGGTTCTGTACCATCTGGCACTCTAATCTCTGGAGAGGCGCTGGAATTTTGTCCCATGGTGGGATCTTTGGGATCAATGACGTCATCGGTTTAACGGCGGATGCTACGACGGAGTAGGTGCATGTAACATCGCCGATCACCTGGTGTAACTAGATCTTCCTACTATTACTTTCGGGTACTTTTTGGTTCAAGCAAGCACAACAGCTACAGTCCCGGCGTTGGGAATGGCGCTACACATGTCCTAATATTGTTGGCTAACTGTAATAATAAGCGGTAACGCTGCCACCAAGGTGGGAAAATTAGGCTAGCTAAGTTATATTTGAAGAGAATTGTCCTAAATACTAACTTCTAGCGAACGACGGACGAATAAACCAACTGGGTATTAAACTCCTGGTTTTATTTTTAAACAAACATGTCAAAAATATATATCGCACTTTACATTTACATTTGGTAAATTTACAACTGAATTAGTTCATAAATAACTGGTGGAATTTACATTAAATTCGACACTAGAACTTGGATTAGTTCAAATAACAACAATTTCAAATAGAAACAGTGATTTTCTTAGGCACAACGGGATTTCGCAAAAGAGCCCTCTAAATTACGAACAGCCTCGGCTGTCTAGTAATAGTAGACCTGTTTTACAGTTATTTTTCTAAGTGTATACGCTAAGCATTAAACCTCCTAGAGCTGCTGTTGATAAGTCAACCCCTTAAATTATAGAAGCCACGGCTACATATAAAGTTGATCCGAGCTTTTAATCTAAGGAACCTTCCACGAATATCAAACCGTCCTTTGTTTACAATAAACTGCGTTTAAAGAAACACAAAAAAAAATAAAGCTGGTTTTTAGTAAGGGACCGTGAACGCTCAAATTACGGCCGCCAACGTCCGAAATGCCGTTTGGCTTGACGCACTATAAATTTACCTTCTAAAGCTACGAGGTTAAGTTTAAAGTTAAACTATAAATTTTGACGTGAAGTCCAAAAAATAAACTTTTAAAGTTAAACTAAGTTGAAATACGAACCACTACCTTTGCCCGGCATGGCAACAATCGGACCGCGGCATCTCCACTCCCGACCGGCGTAGCGACCTCTAGCTTTGAGAATCTTTGAGCTGTGCTAACGAGTGTCTCTGGGTTTGGGGTTATATACTCTTTACCGGAAGTTGGCGATGACGCCGAGAATAGCTGCGGAGGGGGGGGTGCGGGGAAGAGGAGTCGGACATCTGGAAGAGGAGAGTCTGACCCAAATCAGCCGAGCTGTCACAGGGCTCGAATTGTCTTAGAAAAATTGCATAGCAGAAATGCGATACAAAATGCAAATTTGCGTAGCAATCACGAAAAAAATGATTAGCAACTTTTAAAGAATAATTTATTTAGAAAAAAAAAATACAAAAAGTTTACTTTATACCTATTAGCCAATAGCCATTTTTGTTTCACTTTGCTACACGCACGGATGCTTAGACAAGACTATGGCATCCAATGCAAGTTAAGACTATTCTGATCTGTGTCTGAAACGAAAGCACCACCAATAATATACCGAAGATGTGGTAGGACCAATGATTTCCCAGAATGCATGTGCGACGTTTGGTCTGCCTATAAAGTAGGAGTGATTAGCATCTCCATGTCAGCCAATACGATCATGACCACGCATAAATGTTGTCTCGTGTAATATAGTTGCGTCGCTAAACTGCGATGCATTATTTAATTTTGCATCGCTAAAGTTTAAATGTGGGGTGCAAATTGCGATGCGATACCGCTCATTTCGAGCCCTGTGTCACTACCGGAAGTTGGTGTGGCAGCGCGGACGACCGGGGTAGCTTGAGCGCTCTGACTGGCTGACGGTATTGAAGCAGTGTTTTGGTTGGATGGATTCGAATTGACAAAGGGAATTGCCGACTTGGAAACTTAGAGGCCTGGCTTTGAATGTGCAAGTGAGTTTTCAACTCGTAACGTGATTTTTAGGCCTATTAAAATAAACTACGATGTTAGGCATCGCAACTATTGAAGGAGGGGGGGGGGTGAACGAAGTGTAATGCACAGAATAATTATTTGACTTTGGGAATGAAACTGCTATTTACAATGCAGGTTTTTAACGAAGGAAAGCTAGTTTGTTTACGTTTTTAGAGGTTTGCTACGGTCGGAGTTTGGATGGAGATGCTATGAAAAAAATAAACATAAAATCATACACTGGGTCCATAGAAATAGACAAACATAAACATTGGAGCTCCGGTAGGGTTCATAGCAAGAAGTTAAATTTACCAAAATGCATTAAGTGCACAAATAAAAAGATTAAATGTTCCAGCTAGTTTTTAAGGGGCTATATCGCAGTTTAGGTTAGATTTTAAACTGGTTTGAACATCGGACATTTTTCATAAATAAACAAAGTCGTCACCAGTTATAAATAAAAAATATCGTGTGTTGGCAACATCTAAAACACAACTAAGCTGAAAGTTGTTTTGGCTTTATGCCTAAAAAAATGTACATTATTTACATTTTAATGTGTAATCGCCATAAAGACGATGCTCTTCTGGTAGGTAAGGGTGCTGCCCTCAGGTTTTTTCTTCGGTGGTGTTAAGGTGTCCTCACCACGAGCGTCTGATACGAGACCGCGTTTACATCGCGGTAATGGGTGATTGCCCATAAATGCGTGATATTTTGACCTTGCGTATTGTCAATGAACATCATTTTCATTGGTTAATGTCGGCTTTACTACAGACGATCTACGTGATAGGCCTTTTGATTTTCGACGCTGATTTAAATAATCAGCTGACTCTGGAACTGAAGTTGACAAACCACTCGGCTTTCGCTTGCTAGCGTGATGTTGAAAATCGCTATTCTTTGGAAATTTATTCATGCCTGAATTATCCGCTTTTGGTGTTGGAACTACATCGTTTGTTGTTAAGCTTTCTGCAACTTCAGGATTCAGTTTAATGCGAAGCTGGTCACGATGTTTAGTTACAACTTTCTGTTCATCAGTGAGTACTTCGTAAATCAGAAGCGGCAGTCTAGATTTAATGACACCGCCAGACCATACTCGTGCATTAGTTCGACTAAAATCACGATACCAAACCGTATTGCCAATATGATAGTGTTTTGACGTATGATGTGTGATAGCAACTTGTTTTTGCTGATTCCGTTTAACAATCGACACAGGGTCGGGATACAGCAAGTCTATTTTAGATTTTAATTCTCGATTAAAGAATAATTTAGCTGGTGTACTCTGGGTAGTCGAACTCACTGTAATTCTACTCGGTGTTAAGTAGGCATTGATACTTTCCCGGATCGTCAATCCGTCACGTCTCGCAGCTTTATATACTCGTTTAAAATTCTTTACAAAAATTTCCGCTTGCCTATTTACCCACGGCGAATTTCCAGGCCAACGGAGATGTTGGATTCCTTGCGATTTAATCCAGGATTTGAATTCCTCACTTGTAAATTGAGGTCCGTTAGCGCTAACCAAAGAATCAAACAATCCGTATTCTGCAATGTGGGTATTTAGTACTTCAATAACTTTCGCAGACGTGGTGCTTTTCATTTTATGAACGAATGGCAACTTCCTATGAGCATCCACTAGGATTAAGAACATACAGTTATCGAGTGGACCCAAAAAATCGGCATGATAGCGCGAGTTAGGTTTTTGAGGATATTCCCAGTTGTGCTTGGGACCTGCTGCACTTGTTTCTTTGAATTGTTGACAGGTAACGCAAGATTTTACTTTGTTTTCAATATCGCTATCGATTTTTGGCCATCACACCTTAGCCCTAGCCAACCCTTTCAATTTAACTATACCAAGATGCTAACTATGCAAGTCATTTAGAATCTGTTTTCGTAACGTTGACGGAATGACAATCGGGAATCCCCAGAAAAGCGTATCATTCTCGATGGTGATTTCGTAGCGACGTGTGAAGTACGGTTGCACGTCCGGATCCTCACATACGGCCGGCCAACCCCGATTCACGTAGCGGTAGACTTTTGATAGAATTTTATCCTTTTTAATTTCGCTAACTAGTGTGTCATTTAGCACTGGCAAGTTAGATATCGTCTCTAACGCTAGAACATTGTATTGTTCCTCGGCTTCCTCGAACTCTGTCGTTCGGTAACGGAAGTCGAGACAATGCATCGGCGGTTAAATTTAGTTTTCCTAGAATATGCTCGAAATCATAAGAATAGGCATTCAACATAACCGCCCAACGCTGCACACGGGCTGCCGCCATTTGCGGAATTCCTTTCTTGGGGCCAAAAATCCAAATCGGTGCCTTCTGATCTGACTGTAAAATGAACTTTTAACCATAGATATATTCGTGATACTGCTTCACTCCCCACGCCATGCTGAGCGCCTCACGATCGAAATGACTACTCCCTAATGACTACTCCCTAATGACTAATCCCTGCTCTGTTTTTGTTAGTTTGCGGGATGCTAAAGCTATGGGGCGTGACTCACCATTAGGCATAATATGCATCAGGCACGAGCCTACTCCGTAGGGAGAGCCGTCGCACACGAGTTTCGGATTGTAATGAACCAAAACCTTACTCTTTACGAACAACTCCTTAACTTTGCTGACAGCTTGGTCACACTTTCCCCCACACCCATTTTACTTTAGGACTCAACAGTCGGGTAACTGGAGAAAGAATGTACGCAAGGTTAGGCAAATATTTAGATTAGTGGTTGACGAAACCCAAAAAGCTTTGCAATTCCTGAATGCAGCTAGGGTTAGGTGCGTTTGTCACAGCTTCAATTACCTCCGGGAGCGTGTGTAATCTTTCTGCATTAATCATATGCCCAAGGTATTTTAGCTCAGGACGCGATAGTTTGCACTTATCGATCCTAAGCCTTGCACCATTTTCTTGTAAAGCACTAAGCATCATACGTAATGAGTCGTCGTGCTTTTCCCCTTCCCACTTACTAAGATGTCGTCGTAAAATGGGGAACATTTAGGAATATTGCTAGCAATTTGAGTCATAACCCTTTGAAAAATACCTGGACTAGAAGCTAATCTCTTAACCAGCGAAAAAGACCTAACGGGGTATTTATAGTTAGTGCTGCTTGCGATTCGCGATCTAATTCGATCTGCAAAAACTCATCCGTAAGATCGATAAGGCTGAACGTATCTCTCCCAGCTAATTCGCTAAAAGGTTCTGCGGCCGTGGGAACCGGGTAATGGTCGACTTCGAGTTGCGGATTAACTGTTGTTTTGTAGTCGCCTATAATCCGTATCTCGCCCCCCGGTTTGTGCACGATCACGATTGGCGTCGACCATTCCGAGGTTGTCACTGGCTCTAGAATTCCAAGGCCAACCAAGTGTTCAATTTCTTGGTTAACCTTTTGTTTAAGTGCTAACGGGACAGGTCGCACTTTACAATAAACTGGCTTGGCATCAGTTTTGAGTTTTATTTTGGCCTTCAAGTTCTTAAACTTGCCCCATACCCTCGCTAAAAAGTTCGGGAAATTCGTTAACCAATTCTGCGGTGTTAACAGTAGGAGTGTTAGCCTTAACTTTTTTTGATACGTTTAACTTTTGTTTGCAAGTCATAATACGGATTCATATCCGGTCTAAAGATTGACAGCCAATCTTTTCCCATTAATGATGGTTTGTACATTTTAGAAACAAGAGCTTCAAGGTTTTCAGTTTGGCCATTAATTTTTACTTCCAACTTAATGGTGTAAATGGTTTTTTCAGTTCCCTCAGTATAGGAATGAATTGAGTATAGACTCAGACTGAGGGGACAGTCAGAAAAATATTTCTCATGCCACTCTATTGGTATAATGGTGGCGTCAGCCCCGAATCTATTTCCATTCTCAATTTAACACCATTTAGTGTTACTGGCATCCACCATTTATGAATTTTCAAGGAGTTCACCACAATAATGATTTTATTTACTGGAACAGTAGCAGGGACTGAGGAAAATTCTGAAACGTTCAATAGTTCCACCGTGTTGTTTTGTAGGCAGTAATCTTCTTCAGAATCGCTAAAATTTTCTGAATTAGTATCCGAATTTTCGACCTCGCTTACGGAATCATTTTCAGTTTCACTATCACGCTGTAGCCTATGCACCTTCTTTTTGTAGCTATATTTAGTTTTAGGTTTACTTTTAGCTTTACTATGTGCACTCGTAACTGGCTTTGAGTGTTCAGCAGTTTTAAAAGGTTTAGATTTACTGCTTTGTCTACAGACGGCTTTTAAATGTCCTTGGGTATGACATCTTCCACAGATATAATCCTTATATTTACATCTAGGCTTAACGTGACCTGATTTTCCGCAGCAAAAGCAGATTAAATCTTTGTTAGATTTAGGTTTATGCTGCTGTCTAGGTTTATGTGAAACGTAATTTATAGCTCTACTATGTGATCTTCTCATTTCTTGGTCGACTTCGGCTGACTCCAACGATAATGCTAAAGAAGCTAGTAGTTTTAAGGTCTAATGTTTGTTTTAAAATCTCTTTGAATGGTTTCGGATTTAATCCCCCCAATTAAGCGATCTCTAATCATTTCTCCGTTAATGTCGGTAATGCTATCAAAATCAGATGGCGCTGGCTCGACATCAAAACTGCATATGTCATGGAGCTAGGTAGCGCTGGTGAAATTATGTTAAGGATTCTGTCAAACATTTTGGCTCCCACTGAAGCCATTAACCCTTTACTTCACGGACATTTACGAGAACTTTCATCCCCATTTCCTCGTGAAAATTACCAGTTTCTCCACAATTGTGCATCACATTTGAAAATTAAGCTGTGACTTTTCAACTGTTGGCAAGTTTTTATTTTTAATTCTAAACATCCAGGCAGCTTCAATACCATGACTTAAAAAATGTAATAAACTGCTTAATAATTACGTCTCAGTAATTTGAAGTGCGAGATAAACGAAACGCGTAAAAATGCGTATGTGTGTGATGTAGCGGTGCTGTCTGTTCAACGGGTGCTTGAGACAGAACGGCTAGTCTGGTGTGTTTGCGGTTTCAGTCTCAACTTTGATAGTGTCCGTTTTTACTTTTGCGGAATAAAAACACTGCTCATTTCTACTCCAAGTTGTGGTAAAGATAGGCGTCCTAATTAAAGGTTACTATAAGCTAAACTAAGTTCAATAGTCGTTGCCACCAACGGTGGGACTGTTAATGTGTTTACTTTCTTAGGTTAAAAATAAGATGAGTTTTCGTTATTTAAAAACCTCAAATTTACGCTAATCACAGAGAAACAAAACGGAGTTTTAAACTCTTGGTTTTATTTTATAAACATGTTTAAATAAACACTACATTGGTAACTAGTTGAGTTTCTTCACAACAAGAAGACTTTAAATATAACGCAGAACGGAATTTTACATTAAAAATTCACTAGTGAACAAATACTTTAGTTCATCATTATTACAATTTCGACTAGAAATAGTTGGTTTCTGTTTAGGTCAATGGAACATACATTAAATTACAACAGCTAGGTTTAGACAAGATGCATTATGCTAAAACCTTTCCCTCTCGAGTCGGGCTAGAATTACCAGGGTTCTACCATCAATAACGCTACGAGACCTGAAGAGTTTTGATTATTTAAGAATCAGCTTGCTTGGTGATTTTAGAAAGTTTAGAAGTTTTTTAGAAAGGGAACAGACAAACCCTCACGTTATGCTGGCCTGTTGTCAGGAATGCCGCTGGCTAAGTCCAACATAGATTTACGACATTAAAGTTGAAAGTAAGTTACGTTTTAAAGTTTAATATTTAGAGTTACTTTTCCAAAAATAAAAATTAAAATAACCGCTAGTTACCTAACCACTACCGTGCCCGGCATGGCAACATTCGGACCTTCGGAATCTCCATCCCAACTGTCGTAGTGACTCGTAGCTTCAATGTCGGAGCAAGTGCTGTCGATTGTTTACCGTGCGTTTGTTAAATACTAAATGGCTGCCGCTGCGCGGTCGTTCGAGGATGCGATTTTCTATTGTTTGGCCATTGACGTCATAAGATTGACGTCGAGGCGAGTCTGTTGCTGGGCAACAAGGCAAGCAAAAGTATTGGTCGTAGCAGCTACGTGATTGGTTTACTATTCAGGCCTGTGAGTGGGTGAGCAGAATCCGTTTGCACCGAAGACAATGGCAATCTCTACTGTACTAAATTCTCAAATGCATTGGATCAAGTAGAGCTATTGAAAAATCGTAGGAGTGGAAGTTTTGAAAGTGAATTGAAATTGAAGGATGGTTTTCGTTTACCTGGATTTAATAAATTGACAAATTAATAGAAGGTATTTTTCGTGGTTTGCAGAAGGTAAAACGAGTCACTACAGTAGGATGGGATATCTCTGAAAAAAAATTCTAGATACACTGCGGTCCGCTAAATATTAAAGATAAAGCTAAACCATGTTGTCCGAGCTAGGTAGGGCAAATGAAACAAATTTTATGCTAATAAAAGTTGTTGTTATAAGGATAAGGGAAAAGATTAAATACGGTAGTTTAGTTAATGCTGAAATATATTTAAAATTCGTAGGGCGTTATTTAATTGCATCCGCAAATAAATGGAGAAATGTAGTCAACCATTTTATGAACACAGAGATCGTCACCGCTGTTTAGTTAAAAACATTAAGTACGATGTTTACATGTATGATAAATGAAAGCATAGCAATGGGATGCTGACATTTGTTTTTGACACAATATGTACGTAAAATAAACTGTTAAGTTTTACGGGTTTTTGTGATTTTGGCGCAGGTTTAAGTTAACGCATATATTACAAGTTAATTAAAACACTAGGTTTACAAAAATGAACTTTTGGGTGGTCCGCGCTGCCTCAGCAGGATTATCGTACACACCCTCTTGTAAATTTAAGAAAAAACATTTTCAGGTTATATTTTTTTGCAACTGTTAACTATTAAAAATGATACAATCTCAACATTGAATGTTCTAACCAGTCCTCCGTCCACAGAATGGTTTTTTGTTTATCCAGGAAAGCATCGAAAAAAAACCTCTGGGCGCACTCTCCATGATCTAAGCTTGCGATAAGGGTCGACATAGGAGGTACTATGAACGCATGCGAAATCGTAAGCTCTATCTAAAGTTTGCGCTCAAGGTGGAGGCGCCAAATCGTCCGCAGACGACCTAGGTACCGGTCGGGGTGTCGTACTTGGAACAAGTTACCACTGGACTGGTTTAAGGTGTACCAGACAACTTAACAAGTGATGGTTTCTAACACTAAAGGGTTTGAGGTCATACCCAAAACTTAAAGACATGATATAACAACGCTGGGAGGTTTTATCGGCTTATACCCAACAACCATCTAAAACACGTTTTACCTTTTGTACCGAGAGGTGAGACAGACATATTTTTAATTGAGGAATATGTTTCATAAAACCTAAAGAAGGAGACCGCGGGACCAAGCCCCCCCGTAGAATACTCAAAATGAATATTTAAACGGTGTCGTTCAATCTCTATAATCATTCTCCCACAGGAGGGAGACATTGATGATGACAGAGAGAAATCACTGGCACTTAAAATTTTGGTGAAAATGTCCGAAAGGGGAAAAGCTGGAAGTTGCTTTGTTTGAGGGTGAGCTTCCAACAGACCTCGTGACCATCAAATATAAATTACACAATTTAGCAAAGTATATTTTTGTTTTTGTTCTGGGCAAAATTTTGCCTCCACCACTGGTTTAACTTTTAATTTTTAAACAAAATATCGACTTAAGGCTGGCATTAACACTCAATACACCAGGTTTGTACAAACGACGTGGTCAAGAAGTTTTAATTCTTTTAAAATCCGTAAACAAATGATTTATGTTTAGGTTAGCTGGTCCTAGATGAAGCCACAGTTGTAGCCCTGTTTCTAGCGGCTCACAACTCACTACACTTTAAAAGAAATATACAAGGAAAATTACTTGCTTAGGTTTCTTGTTTGTAAATTAGCGCCACCGAAAAACGCCCGTTTTTCAAAAATTTGAAATTTTTTTTCTTGCGGCACCAAATGCCTCGCCGAGGCATATTTAGCCGTTTTCGTAATAATGGTCCGATTTCCACAAACTCTTCAACGTTTAATAGCCTGTCCAAATACAAGACTCTTGGGGGGGAAGCCCAAATCCGGACTTTCCACCAGGAAAAACCACAAAACTACCTTTGAAGATCACCTCAAACTCACCACATCGCACTTTCGTCATGGCTGCCATTATGAAACTCTGTACTTTTATATTTATGTTTTATCCTTTTCTTTTTAGGGCAAAAAGCCCGAACAAGACTAGCTTAGTGTATTGTAACAGGATTTATACAGACAACCAATTTGAAGTGTGATATTTTTTATTGTGTTTGTCGGCCGCAATCTATATGAAAAATTTCCACAACGCTCGAATTTAACTTTAAAATTTTAAACGTTAAACGTTCTCTGTAACTTAATGCGTTATAGCATTCAACTAAGCTGGTTTATTTAACCACATTTATACTTTATTTATATTCTTTTACCCCCAGAAACGCTACCATATGTCCAAACGTATAAACGTATTACGACCTGGCATTCTACCGGACACGAATTTTCAGTGTATATATGTTTGTTTTAGTTCTCCTCTGGACCTGACTGAGACCTACCAAAACCTACGAATAGCTTGATCTACTATTAAACCCTAAAAGAATTCTTAAAAAGATCTGTTTAACCCATTTCCGAAAGTCAAACTGTGCAAAAACTTCAAATCCTCCATTTTTGCCCCCCTCCTCAGCCAAAACTAGTTGTGGTGTATAACACTGCAGTTTACCGTTAAAGCTTGTTTAATTTAATAGTAATGTTCTCTGCATTACCCAAAGCCAAGTAATAAGCTTTAACAAGAGCCAAATCACGTTGTAAACATGTAAATATTCAATCCGTAGCCAATAATACAAAGTAAAGGCCCATTTCCGAAAGTTCAATTGAGTAAAACTCAAAACAGGCCTATCTTTTTCCGTTTTACATGTTCCTACTCCTTCAAACGGCTCTGCACCCAGTCCCTTTGTTCATCCGACTTCTGCCACTTTCCATTGTTCTCGAGGCCCTCAGCCAATCAGACCCCCGCGGCTATCCTCGACGTCCGCGCTTCCCCCCCTCTCCAGCATAAAACCCCAGCCCCAGACTGCATAGTTAGCACAGCTCACAGATCTCAAGCTAGAGAAGGGTCACGCCAGTCGGGAGTGGAGACGCCATGTCCGGAGAATGCCATGCCGGGCACGATGGTAGTGGTTCGTATGTTATAGTTCAGCTTTTGAAAGTTCAGTTTAGTACCCCCATATTCTAAATTTTAGTTTAAAACTTAACTCAACTCTCTAGCTAGAGAATATTATGGTGGAGACGCCTGTAGCGGCATCTTAGGTTCTCTCTCCCCATAACGTCAGAGTGGTTCTCTTTCTAAAAACCAAATTTTCCAGTTTACTTTAAATGGATTTTTAATCTAAACTTAATGACGGTTTGATCTTTGTGGAAGTCAAATTGAAACATACTGATGCCTAAGTGTAAAATTGCCGGGCTTTTTATTACTTAGAACAGTTCTCGAGGGAACTAAGGGAGGTTGATCTTTTTGTACTTGGAAAACTTAGAAACATAACTGTGGACTGTTGATCATAAGAAACATACTGTCAGATAGACTACTATCAGTTGCGGGTGTCTCCGGGAGCACTCACGATTTACTTTTTCTAATGTGAAAATTTAACTTTTATTCAAACCAAGTGTGTTTGTCTTAATTTGTGAAATACTAAGTGTATATTCAAACTTGCTACTTTTTGTAAATGCGAACTTGTTGCCTATTTAATTAATTGGTATTCAAAAGCTTTCAGAAGCAAACCTTAATGTAAAGTGTACTTTCATTCACTGTTGCAAAATAAAACCAGGAGTTTTAAGCTTCAGTCGTTTGCTAGACTAGATTAATTGTATTTTAGTGTAAAAGTAAATATGTAGCCCATTTTTAGATTTTAGCTAGTTAAACAGTTAAAT
>JAHWFP010115237.1:0-13332 GCA_023313725.1 Lithobius niger | reverse complement strand
TTGCAAAAGTATGCCAATAACTAATTTATCACCATACTGTAAATACTTTTTTCCGTTTGTGGAATGGATTCGAGTGGTTTCATGTCATTTTTCTTGGTTCAACAATTCCTGGCGTTCAACAATCGTTGGCCGCTGCAATGTTATTACAACAGTAACCACAAGACTACGCTGGCGCGTTTCTTTGTCGAATCATTCTTCCGTGTTCTCAATATGGAGCCTGACTTGGGAGTTTTCAAATTAATCGATTTTTATATGAATGATGACGTCGAGGATGATGCTGCAGGTAATGTGGCCATTAATTAATGCTGCAGGTAATGTGGTAATGTGTATGGGGGGGGGGGCTACCTTTACTCTTATTTTGTGCATTAACTAAATATTAACTAATATTATTTTATTAAATATTTACGTGAAAATTTTTAGCACAGCGAGTGTGATCTGTTGAGTTCAAATTATCAAATTTTCCGTTAGGTTCTTGAAAATGTTGGTTGCCAAAATGAAAAACTAATGTAGAATCGTGTTAGTGTTTACACAAAACAAGCCCGTTATTTTATGAAGCCGTTCGGTATTGTTCTTTGTTCTTCTCTTTGAAATTATGTTTGTCAAAACTAGGCGGCGAAAGTCCTGTTGACCTTCGCTCTGCCTACGTGATAAAACATTTAGGTTGGCGTTATTGTTTATTGTTATCAGTGTAGCAATAAGTAACTTATTCTGACACTTATAACAATATGAACGCTGACCGGATAGCATAGACACTGTAAAAGTGTACCAATAAGTGACACTTACAACAATACTGTATCCGATTTATTGTCGAGTTTTATAACAATGAAAACGAAAAAAGTATGGTGATAAGTATGATGAACACACTGTTTGTGTTTGCTTGAGGGTCCTCATCCGTAACATAGTTAGCACATGAAAGACCGAAGAAGCCAAGAAACCAGGTGCTAAGGCTTTTCTAAGAAGTTCTTTGTAAAAACTATACTTGCAGTAATGGTACTAATAGCTTCAAAATCTTGTAAACACTTACATCATGGTGGGGTGAAGCGTTTTTAGAAATTTTGACTGCTGAAAGTGCCATTTTTGAGGTCAGAAAATGACTTTTTCTTCCAGTTGGGCAGTCTGTTTTTGACCCTGGACTGTCTTGGAGCCTATTGCGTGGTGTTCCCCCTGCAGAGTAACGACTAGAACACAGCTTAATGCAAGCACAGGAATGGACGTGTTTATTAGGCATCCAGGCCTTATATAATTAGTAAACAAAAATGAACTCGTAAGATTTAACTGATTCGAAGTCAAAACAGCAAAGGAACACAAATAAACTTTACTGTAAGGTTTCAGATACTGCAGTGTTGCTGTACTGTTTTGTCCACGTCAAACCTTGCTGCTGTATTCAAATGTTTTTACCAATTTTATTTTTGCACACGATACTACAGCTAATGATTGGTTCATTCTACTTGGGTACACGACATCGCTGGAAAATGCTTAAAACATAACCGTGTTAGTGGGTTTACAACAGCTCTACACGTAATTGAAGGTTCGTGCGAGGCTTTGAAAATCTAGAAATGCCCTGGAAAGCAATAATGTAATTCCATGCCTGGAAAAGGGCTTGAAAATCTTGAAAAATGATATATGTATCATCAGTAAGGTGATGAACGAAAAGTAGACGTCGTGACTGAAGAACACTGAACACAAGAAAGTGGTCGAATGTGTAATGTAAGGGTTTTAATTAAGCCTAATTAGATTTTATTACAGAAACAATACATCTTATTAATTATGCATGAAAGTATCTATATATCACGGAATTATTAACAAATAGACTCATTACTAATTCATAGAACCAAAAAGGCTCCAGTTGATTAGAATTAAATAGGAGCTTCACCAATTCAGAACACGAACAAGAACCAGCATTCCAAGTAAGCAGACCACCGTAAAATACCTATTGTAAGAGATAAGGATTGCCATTGCTTTACACTAGCTTATCAGCACAGCTAGTAATCGATTCAAGGAAATACTAATTGCTTGTACGAAGAGAATCCAATTAAGATAGGATTAGCATTAACGATAGATCAGTTCCAACAATAACAATCAATCATTATTTTAACGGATACGATCATGACAGTTCAATTAAGATAGGGACACTTAAAGGAGTGATACCGAGAATTCACTAATGTACATCCCGAACTAAACAATACGTTGATTGACAGGCACAGCGGTTCCCTAATTAAGAGAAGGACCCGGACTGTCAAGTCGTTAAAATTCTCCGTAAATCCAATCAATCAGTTAGACAAGTGATTGATGTGGCCGCGATAACAATCGCGTACAAAGCGCGACTCTGGAATGTAAGATTCATTCGGGCAGTTTCAGCGTTCAGTATTGTTAAAATCGTTCACGCCGGTCAACATTCCTGAGGGCCGATCCAGAGTACGGACACGGGTCGTAGAGCCGTCCGAGCAACGGGAAGCCAAGTGCTGTATAGGCTAACACACCGCTCGTTAGCCACAGTCAAGTTCATATAGAGATAAGTATTCATAGCAGAGCTTCGGCTTTAAGCAGCTTAGTACAATAATTATGTTTATTACCAGCGCACTTTAATTAATCCAAGGCCGGTTAATATAATCTAACAATTAGGATAATTATTCCAACCATAAGTAGTTATCGTAATGCCAATCACTACGCCTCACATCGATTATTTGTAATCACGTCGATCGTTACTTAATCTCTCATGTTGATTTAATAGACCAGTGTGGTCACTATTATGTACAATGAGAGTGTCGATTAAAGGCCCAGTTTAACTATATTGTGTTTATCATTTACGCCTACTATTATTCCAGTGTTATTTATGTGTTTAGAGTACTGATTGAATACAACTAGCTATCCTGATAATAATGTTCTCTCTGGTCAAATGGTCACCGGAAAAGAACATTACAATGGTGTGCATAAGTGGAATTCATCACTCTTAAATCCCCGGAAAGATATTTTTTTAACATTTAGTTGTACATGATCATTTAGTAGCGATCGTTGTTGTTAGTAAACATTTTTAGCACGAATATTTAGGAGCCTACGTTCAAGCGCTGATTCACTTGCTAGCTTTGTTGAAAAAAAAAAAAAAAAAAAATTGCATTGTTATTTTACTGAGTATTGTTACTTTACTAAGCCTTGATTAGTTATTGTGCGATGATAACAGGTTGGTTTTACAGTTGCAATCGCGGGAAAATTTTTTTCAGTATTGAAATTCATTTGCATTTGAAGGTTGCTTGCATTTAAAGGACCCATACATATATTTGTAGCGAGTTTTGTCAACTTGGCAACATATACGCCCAAAATTCAGTGTACTGCATTTCGTTATTGATCACCATAGCGTTACTATTGTGTGGAAAATTTTGTGGTTGAGTTTAATATAAAAATTGCTAAATTATTGCAAACTTCGGGTGTTGAATTTTAGGGAAACTGTAGTAATTTTCAAATTAAAACGAAAATTCAGTATTTTGGAGAAATTAGGATTTTTTTTCTCCCCTCTTCCTCCGTTTGTTGTTGTTGTTTTGTGCTCACTACTATAGGTTGTATTACAATAACGGTTAAATTTAGCACGTACTTAAAAAATCTAGTTAAATAATGCCTAGGACTAGAAGTAACCGTGCAAGAGGCACAATCCAAGTTTCTTCAAGAGGCAAACCTATAAAACGCCATCAAAATTGCCTCGGTTTTGTTGAATTCACGGATAACTCTGTTAGTACCCCAAATTTGGATAATACTAATACAACCCCTGACGAGTCATATAATGAGTCAAGTCATTCTCATAACATCGAGGAGATCGATGCGACATTAAACTTGCCACCACCTAAGCGAGTTCAGTCTCGTAAATGCTCAAATCAAACTAATAGGAATCACGCGTTATCTAGGATTTCACAAAATAATCATGCATTCGTAAATTCTCAAGTACCAATAAGGACTCAGATTCTCTCAAATTCACTGGTTCCGTTACATACCCCAATACCACCAAACGAGCAAGTTCAATTAAGCCAAAATGGGCCACCGCCTCGAACCATGCCGTCAAATTTGGTTACCCCACAACACAATTTTGTATCACCTAATTTAACGCCACGAATGCCTACCTTGCAAATACAAACTAATGCGCAAACGCCGCTTAACATTCAATTGCCAGGAAATACGCAAAATCAAAATCAAACTCTAGTACCTATTACTCCAAATATAGTAATAAATTCTCAGGATCAACAGGGAAATCAAACCCCACTAACGATAACCCCAAATCAAAATAATAATCATCAGCCAATCAGTATGGACATAGCTTTGGTTCAAAATATGCTAGATCAGACCTTGGCAACTTGTTTACAGTCAAACAACGATAATGCTAGGTTAACAAGTAGCAGCCAACTTGAAGTTTTAAAAACCATATCGGACTCATTCCAAGCAATTCAAAATAGAGATCCACATGAAAAAATCCAGACTTTGGGAAGAATTACGACAAGCTAAGAAAGCAATTTTGCAATTTTCAGGAGATGATTCATTAGATATTTTTACTTTCGCTTTAATGATCGAAAATTTACGTACGTTAGACTCCACATTAAAAGATTCAGAACTCATTTCTGTAGCATGTAGTAAATGTACAGGAGAAGTAGCAATTTATTTGGCTATGAATCCTCATATTGCTGGTTCTCAAAGTTGGTTAGCTTTTAAGGAGATATTAATCGATAGATTCGGTTGCGGAGGAGAAACCATAACACCATATTTGTTTCACGCTACTAAATTAAAAGAAGGTGAAACTATTGAAACTTTCTCATCAAGATTAGAGAAAATGGCTTCACAGCTTTGGCGAATTAAACCCACGGACACCCCAGAACAACGGGAATATAAGCAGATAGCAAAGGATGAAGGAATGCGTTCAGCTTTCCTGCACGCCATGCCTCCCGCAATTGAGTCACATATCACTTCCCAGATGCATACGTCGTTTAGAAGCATGTATAACGCTGCTATTTACAAACGTGCAGTTTTGGCAGGTTATCAAGGGAATAATACTAATCCTAGCTCCGTTAATCCAAAGGAAGACAACCCAAACAAACAAGCTTCCAAAACTGAGGTAAACAATCTTGCTTTTGGCACAATGCTGGATAAAATTACTTCATTAGAAAAAGGGATAAATAAACTTCAAAATGCTAAACCTAAGCTAAATGAGGCTAAAGTTAGTGTAGTAAACACAGGCAATTTACAAAATAAAGCTTGTTGCCGTTGTTTGGCCCACGGACATTTGAAAAGAGATTGTCACACTAGGAACGAAACCTTACAACGCGTTAGGCAACGTAACGATCAACGTAACCAGGAAAGCGGGTCTAACAATAAACCTTACGCGAAAAATGGTCGCGGAGGAAATAAATATAGAGGTAATAACCGCGGAAAACGGGAAACTGTTTTTCCGGATTTGATAATAGGAACTCTGTACAGTTTAACAAGAAAACTAACAACCCATATGCATTTCAAACCAATGCCAACAGTATTAACAATAACGGCGAACATCAGCCGAAAAATAGTATCAACAATAGCAGTAGACAACAAAATCAAAATCAGAACCACCCTAGGCAAAATGACGGAAATCATAATCGTGTTCCACAACACGCCACCGAAATAGAACAGGGTAATACCTCTGACCGAAACTATGATGATTCAAAAAACGGGCTCATAGCCTGAATAACGACAGGGATTCAGGACTAGGAGAAAATCAGTCAGAACAGGGCAATAATAACGAAAATCAGTATGTTAGCTCAGTTCAGACTCAAACACCTGTTAAACAAGCTTCCAATGTAAACAGTAAGTACACATTTAAAGCAAAATGTATTCCGTTATTTTCAGAAGAAGTAGCAAACAAATTGATGCTTAAACTATACTCAGACGCCGAATGGCATCAACAAAAATTAGCCCTACCCGATCGTACGTTAGCGTTACCACGTTTAGCGTCATATTTCGGTAAAATTCCATCAAAATACGTTGCTAGGTCAGTAAACGGTAATCAAAATCTAGTTAGTGAATTTACAGAGGCACTAGAAGAAGTTAACAGTAAATATGGCTTATCTTGCGATTCAGTCATCATAACGCTATTCGAAGATGATTGGATGCCACTAATTTCCACTCACAACTAAACCCAGTAGATACTAACAAACCAATAGTTGTTGCTTTATTATTTAAATGAACGCACTGTTCAGTTTAAACACACGAGCAAAACATTTTACACAGACGATACTAAAATGGTTTCAGGTACTTCCATGGGTATTTCGCATACAACGCATAAGGATTGGAAAATTCGAATTCCAACGGTTGTTGGTGCGTTTGAACCGACAATTTGCATAACATTTTGGGACAGCAAAAGCGAAGCCAAGTCGAATTCCTTGCCGGCGACTCATATGTCGCTGAGCGAGCGAGGATACTTGCTTACGAGCATCCCAGATCAACCGGGCAATAGATGGTACATACCGCACCATCTAGCGTCCGAAAGAGACACTACAGGTGAGTCAGCAGATCGGAACGAAGTTTCGCTCGATTCGGAGCAAACAGCGCCTAACGGAGACAGCATTCAGGTGAACACAGTTTTAAATAAAGCTAAAGTTAAATACTCTCGTCCACATTTAGTGTTCAAAGTAGGACTTAGGCCAGAGATATGTTTAATCGATACAAGTTCTTCGTTATCATTAATTACGAACACAGCAGCACAACGCATGCTTAATAATCTCAAAGTAAAATGTCAGGTGCTTACAATGATTACGCCAGTAAATTTAGTTGGTGTTGGTAATCAACAAATTAAAACAAATAGGAAAATAGTAACCTCTATAGGAAAGTGTGAATTTTCTAGAAGTCAGGAATTTGCTATCGTTCCTGATGGTTCATTCGGAAACATTTCAGTACTATTAGGATACGATTTCCTTTCTAACTAATCAGAATCGTTAATTTTAAATTGTCCAGAAAACATTTTAACTATCGGAGATTTAAAATTCCAAATGTCAGCATCACCAGAGCAAGCACATATAGCCTACAACCAAAATAAGGAAATCATAAATAGAGAAAGTTATAAGCCTAATCATACCTATGTAGCCACGCTTAACGTAGCTACAGACAAAGAACGTGACGATAATCCTAAATCTACATGGAATTGTACACCTAAACAACAGTTAATAGACGTTACTGTTTCTTTATTTCGAGACGAAATTATCCCGTCCAATTCAGAGTGTAGAATAACCGGAATTTTACACTATCCCTTTCCCGAAATACAAACAGAAGCTTTCGAACCTGAAAACGGCGTATTTCCTGTACGTCTTGCACACAGTCTTGTTAACACAACTCCCACAGGTATTCTTCCAGTTATGTGCGTTAATTTTAATGGTTCTGACGTAGAACTAAAAGCAGGTACGATATTAGGGACGTATACCACCGCAATTATAGATTATGGCAATGAGACTTCCGTAGACACGTGCGATTCAAAGCTGTCAGACACAAGTCCCATTGAGAAACCTAGATTTTCAAGTCCTATCGAGATATCTCAAACTACAAACCCCACGGAAATGTCACAAACCTCAAACCCCATCGAGATAACTCAACAGCAGCAAGCCACACAGAGCGACAGCTCAGCTAGTAGCCTACCTGATGCTCCTAAACCTAAATCTAAGGAAGAACGTGACGCGGAATGGGAAATATTTAAAATAGAAATTTACTTTTCCAGATTTAAACAAGGAAGAAACACAGGAATTTCTAGATATGTTGAAAAATCATCAAGACTCATTTTCTAAAAATGATTTCGATCTAGGTTGTTTCGAAGGATACGAAGTTTCTGTTGAAACGGGTAACTCTCAACCAGTAAGTTCTAAATTGTATAGAGTTCCGTTTCACCAGCGCGAACTATTAGATAAATACGTAGACGAAATGCAACGAGTAGGTATCATTAAAGAGGGTAAATCTGCTTGGTTATCGCCATGTTTAATGATAAAAAGAAGGCCAACAGGGTATCGCGTAGTCGTAGACTTACGCGGCTTAAACTCGGTTGTTGAAAGTGTAAGCGTGCCAATACCCACCGTGACAGAGAGCATGGCACACCTAAGTGGAGCTAAATATTTTACTCACCTAGATTTTAAATTCGGATTTTATCAGCTCAAGTTAGCAGAATCAGCCAAACCAAAGACATGTTTCTCGGCAAATTCTAAAACATACTTTTTTAATCGGCTCCCAATGGGCCTTCAAACGGCTCCAGCGCACTTCCAATTCTGCACCCAACAAATTTTCGCAGAAGTGCTTGACGCCTATTGTACAGTTTATCTTGACTATTGCCTCCCGAGTAGTCTAGATCTTAAAACTCACATCAGTCATGTAAATTGAGCGCTACAGCTAGTCGCTCGTTCAGGATTAAAATTAAGCGTAGAAAAATGCGATTTTGCTAGGAAACAGGTCAAATTTCTAGGGTTTGTGCTAGATGAAAATGGAATACAACCTGATAGGGATAAAACTAAGGTTATGCAGCAGTATCCCACCCCTAAAACACCTAAACAGGTTCGTTCATTCCTAGGTATGGTAAATTTTTACAGGATACACATCTCGCAATTCGCAGAGATGTCACACATTTTAACGAAACTCACTCATAAGAATTGTAAATTCATATGGGGAGAGGATGAAGAAAGAGTTTTTCAGGAACTTAAACAAGCTATGGTTAAAGCCGCAACGCTCAAGCACCCAGACTTTTCTAAACCCTTTTTTCTTGAAACTGACGCTAGTGGCGTTGCAATCGGCGGCTGTTTAAGTCAGTACCACGGAGGTGTAAACTATCCCCTAGCCTACACTTCCCGAACCCTCACTGAGGCAGAAAGGAAGGAAACGACTACAACTAGGGAAATTCTGGCGATAATTCATTCTATCGATTTATTTCGCTGTTATTTACTTGGTAAGATGTTTTTTTTTAACAACGGATCATTTAGCAATTTGCTATCTTTATTGTGCCTCCTCCCTCCCACCCAAGTTAGAAAGAATCTTACTTTAACTTAGAGAATACGAATTTATATTACGTCACAAGTCGGGCCGACTTCTAGCGGTTTCCGATGCGCTCTCTCGTATAGAGATACCAGTCGCTGTCCTCGGTAGTCAGCACCCCGACTGGACACGACAACACCTAGCGGCAGAACAGAAAAAAGATCCGTATTTAGGAGATATCATTAAACGACTTAAGAGCCAATCATCGGAAGATTTAATTGATGCATCTAATAAACGTAACATCTTTTATAAAGATTATGATGGAATTCTATATAGAATTAGACTTGCAGACCCAGAAAAAGGCCGTATGCACAATTTAGCACAGATGTGTATACCTAAATCTCTACGCAACTATTGCATTAGGGACTATCACTCCACACCATGTGCCTGACATCGTGGTGCGCGTAAAACTAGAGATTTAACAGAACTACATTGTTATTGGCCTAAAATGTTTGATGATATTGCTCATTATGTTAAAACATGTCAGGTATGTCAAGCCTACGTTAGACCTACTAAACCCTATAAAGCTAAATTAAGAGCGTATCAACTCCTACAGAGACCAGGTTACTCTTGGAGCTTGGATCTCATTGGACCCTTAAATAAAAGCATTCACGGGAACGTCTACGTGATGACGCTAATTGACGATTTCAGTCGTTACGTCATCACAGTGGGAATTCCCGATAAAAAAGCAGTTACTATAGCAAATAAATTGTTCTCACATCTTATTGCTAGATTCGGAGCGCCAGTTCAATTAAGAGGAGGTAATGGTTCAGAAATTAACAACGCTATCGTAGCTAGACTAGCTAATATGTTTAATATTAAACAGATTAATTTTACTCCTAACACTTTGTGGGTAGGAGGATCCGTAGAGGCAGCAAATAAACGGATAGAAACAGTTTTACGTAAAATTTCAGGTAGTTGCACCGAAAATTGGTGCGAATATTTAGAATTAGTAACAGTAGCACTAAATGCCTGTCCTAACTCGACTACTTTAATTAGTTCACATTATTTGCATCACGGTTCTGATTTTAGATTACCAAGTGCTTTAGCATTCGAGCCACCGCGAATCTGCTATGACAGTGATGATACTATAGTTCGTCTAGAGAGTAGACTACAGGCAGCATTCGAAGTCGCTCGAGCGCACAATTGGAAAGCAGTTCAGAGACAGCAAAACTTTTACGATTGCACTGCGCGACCTTACCGTTATTTGGTCGACGATTACGTATTATTACGCGATTTCTTACCTATTAAGCAAATTTCACCGAAATTACTTAGAGCATGGACAGGTCCGTTCAGGATAATGGAATTCGTAAACGATGTTATTGTTCGTATAGTACATTTTCTAGATCCACTTAAAATCATTCGTGCTCAGGTAAATAACTTCCTAAGAACTAGTTCTCAACCTATTCCTTTCAATGGACCTACCGATCTCGAATTATCCGAACAGCTTAACGGTTCATTGACGGAAGCTGAAATAAAATTACAAAAATACATAGCACAGATTTTGGAGGATCCAACAGACCATTTATCGGAGATCAAGCCGCCAACGTTTTCGCCATCCGAGACCGAGGACGCAGCTAGCGAAGCGCATCCAAGCCTAACTGGAAAACGCAAACGCGTCGAGCCAAAATCGGCCGCATATTTCCAAAACAAATACCGTAAAATAGATTACGAACTTAACAGACAAAGAATGCTTGGATCTACACATGGTTACGATACCCGTAGTAGTAGAATTACTCCAGCAATTAGGCTGCGTCGGCAATTGGAAGAGGCAAACGTTGACGACGACTAAAATATCGTGTATCCAACGGAGAACAAAGGAAACATGGCGTCACCACGAAGAGCGTTTATGCGCTCTGCACGCGGGGACCCTAGCGGAGAAAACTAGTACTTTCAAAACACCACGAGTACGGAGATTGCGTGCAGACAGCAGCACATTTTCATTTTCTCGCTATATTTGCAAATAGTACGCTAGAATTTGATTCATTCAAAATGCATAAAATAAATATAACTTAAAACTAATATGTTCCAGTATGTAATGTGGAAATAAGGTAGACAAAGGACACATCGCTGAATTTTTTTTAAATAAATCTTTTATTAAACATCAAAAAGACAATTATTACATATAACTTTACATAAAACACAATAATAATGACAATAACCTCGACAGCACACTACACGCCGACAATAAACAACATAACTAGCAAAATTAACATAAACAACCCATTCACAAAACGAATCACAACAGGAATTAAAACATTATAACAACATAAAATATTAAATTAGGGACATTTTTCCAAATACTACGGTTATAAAATAATAACAGTAGGTAGCAAACACAATGAATACAGACACATTACAACATACTGTAATTAATGAAATAAATGGACAATGATAATAAACAGGGATATTAATAATATAAAAGATACCACTTAACCAAGGGAAATTAATGACACAACAATAAATCGATACCCTGAAATTAAAGGAAATATAAATCATGACATACATAAAATAATCAATCACAGATTAAAAGAATCAGCTTAATATTTTGGTAAATAAAAGAAATAATTATGTTGAAATTGATAATATTAATAGAAGTTAGTCTAATATAAGAAATTTGGATATTTTGATTAATACTCTCCAGGATTCTGGATTAATATAGAGGAAATTTCCAGAAATCTACGATCGTAAAATGCTCACAAATTTGAAAAAAAAAAATATATATATATATACATATATACAATAGCGGGTTGCGATATGCAACATCGCCTATTTTCGGCAGGCTAGTGCCGCGACAGGGACGAATTACCTCCTAACTTAACGAATAACCAATTAATAAGTATCCTATTTACATTAGGTTGTTATACTCTATAAAACAAATAGTCCAATAGCGCGGGAATTAGAAACCTAGCCACGCGCATGAAGATTGGTCCAGCATATGGTCACGCTGCCGCGCTCGCTGCAGCTGTCTATTTACTTTAATTTGCAAGAAGTCTTGCAAAGCAAACGGATAGTATCAGGTTTTCAGTCTATATTTAAAACAATAGTATCAGGCTTTTGACAAATAATTGTGCCAATATATGATTTATTACTATATCCCCCCCCCCCCTTTTTCCGATGTTCGGAATTTAAGATATCATTTCACAAAGTTCATTATAATATACGGTTATTATATTGAAAGTGCCACGAATAAGTGCCACGCATCAGGTATTATAATTGTTTACATTGCGAGGAACCATAATTCACGATTCTAGCCTATAGGCTACCTCGTGGGTATACGCCGCATAAAATGTAAGCTAATAAGTAGCATAGCATGGCACAGATTCTCGTTTTATAAATTACATTACTAGAAATAGTGCCAATTGAAAATCAAAAAGTAGTAAGTGAAGGTCCGAAGCCATAAATAAAATATATTTAAACAATATGCAACATCATAATGTTACATCCATAATGATATGAATCATAAATAAATAATATTTTGGTTTACATCCATAAGTAATGAATTATAAACCTTAATACTATACAATTATATTTCAGTACAATTTTAACTTGTTTTAAGATTAAAATACGTTACCAGTTAATTATGCGCTGAATAACACAGAACGTCAAATTTCAGTAATTATATGTGACATAACTTACCTATTGGCCTATCCTGCAGGCCAGTACCAGACAAAATAAGAGGACGATAGGTTTCATTTCGGAGGAGATTTTTTAAAAAAACGTAACTATTCATTGCTCCTGAGAATCACTTAATTATTATCGTTATTGTTTTTATTATTTTTTTTAAGTCATAAAACTAAAAGTTTTCTTCCTTAATAGGACAAACTATAATAGAGATTTAATGCATGTAGTTGACTATGTTTCGGAAAAGTGATGTAATTGAAATTTATCCCAAACAATATTTGACTTGCATGAATATCTTATCCAAGACCAAATTTAGGATTAATATAAGACCTAGTGGAACAATATCTTTCCAACCTCAGCCAGTGATTGTACGTACTTACGTTTATTTAAATTAAAAATGGATTGTTTTCCCTTAAACCGGGCATATATGTTTATGATACACATTACTTAATAGCATTTGAAGTTAAGATTAAGATGATACAATTTTCTTACCATAATGTCCATTGTGGCATACCGGGCAACCCCGTCTGCAGACAGCCGGACGGAGACACTTCTGCGCCGCTGCCGGACGCACCAACGTTGACGTCGTCGGCGGGCTCAGGGACTCCTTCTAGGGGGGCGGCGAGTCCCCCGACGGTGCAACCCCGTTATTCCCGGTACAAGGAAGAACGCCAGAAGGATGGTAAATTCAGGGTTTAT
>JAHWFP010115233.1:34735-50341 GCA_023313725.1 Lithobius niger | reverse complement strand
AAAACTATAAGAAAAAAATCACTCTGAGAAAGGCGTTCCCTGAATATTACATGGCTTTTAAAGAAGCCACTCTAAAGGCGAAAATAACGGTAGAATATCGAAAGGCCGTGTAAGCTTCTAGGGTAACTTCCTGTGCCGTTCTTCGGGAGCACGCAGCTCTCCTCCAGACTCCCTTGGTGAGTTGGGAGGGGACTTAATCAGACGTAAAACACATAAAGACAAATGGTGTCCCTATTGGGGGTGGCACGATAATCGATAATATCGCGATAAAAATGTTAGTCAATTATCGTTTACGGGCATTGTAAAGATGTCAGGTTAGTGAACATGGTGTCAGTGGTGAACACAGTGTCAGTGAACATGGTGTGCTCGTGTTCACTGACGTTCCTAGTGACATCCGCTTTTGGTTTGAGCGACGAGGCAGCTTATTTATTATTTTAAATTTAATTTTGCTTTAGTTATACTTCTGTAGGCCATGCAGCCCACTGTAGGCCTCAGCCAAGGTTTTTTTTTAAATTAATTACACTATATTGGTTATTCCAGCTTCAAAATTTATTTTATCGCGATATTATCGATTATCACGATTATTTAAAAGCCTTTTATCGGGATAAAACATTTTGTATCAAGCCACCCCCTAGCCCCTGCCAATCCATTCATTCCTCCAAATACAGATGCACCCTTTCCTTTCCAGTCCGACTCTGTACCCCTTGCAAAACCAGCTAGCGATCAGGTTGGGGATTGATTAACTAACAACCGAGCTATAGCTTGAATAAACAAGTCAAGCTGTTGTGATTCAGATTAATTCGTACTGGATTCGGGATAGCTCATTAAACCTTTACAGTGTTTTGTGCACTGTGAAAGTTAAATGAGCTTTCCCGAGTCCATTGCGAAGTAATCTGATTCTGCAGAATATTTTGCAACTCTGCATATAATGAACTGATAAAAAGAGGTCACCTTAACATAAAAGGATTTGCTTCGAGCACTATTATACGAAATCTATACCCATCCAGTGGTTTTCTTTGAGGTGCGCACAAGCTGTCAAATCGCAAGAACGTACTTAATTTGTGTGCTGTAGGCCCTGTTTATTTTCCCGGTACTATGATAAACGTAACCCCTTTTTGTTGGTATAAGATTTCTGTCGTACTTCCACCATCTTTGAACTTAGTTTAGTGAAAAATATTTTCTCTATCACGTTTCATTACGTCCGCAGCTGCACTGCCACTCTTTTGTCCAAAGTCAGCCTTTCCTGGTTTATGAAACTTGGCAGAAAGTTGGCCCTCGAAGCTGGCGGGTAAGGGGGAGTGGCAGGGTCATTGCCTCACAGCTGGTGGCCTGGATTACCGCTCATTAGTGTGCTTTTAATCAAGACTGAGCAAAATGAGCAGGTCTTGTGTCCAATGGGGTGCAGGTGGACATGGAAGAAACTCCACGCTCAAATTAAATGCATTAGCTGTGAGGACAAAATGGCCCATGTCCAGCACTTCACCAGCAAACTACGTTGGGGTTGTTTGTTGCGTGATGTTGTGTAAATGATGATCATGTTGGGAGTTTTCTTGTTGTGCCTATAATGCAGTACACCGACTGAAGCATTTTGAAGGATTTGCCAAGTGTACGTGTATACTGTTGCAGAGTTTATATATATATTTTATTTATTTATTTATTTATTTTTATTAGGGCGACATGTTTAAAACTGACCTTGAAGTACAGTATAGTATTATACAATTAAATTAAGTACGCGACTGCCTCATGTTTGTTTTTGTAGCTGTGCGGGATGCTTTAGATATAGACCATGGTCATTGCCACTACTGAAGATGGGAGATTTTACAGTCAACATTTTGCACTTTTGTTGAAGATGAGGAGGATGCTTTTATTGGAGGTTTTGTAAGAGGGGTAAGGGAGGCTACCCCTGCCAGAAGCATACAGTTTTTTTAAATTGCCAACCGAAAGATGAAAAGTGCTGAATCCTTTACTAAAGTTTGGTCCCAAACGGCAAAAGGCACCATTGAAAAAAAATTTTCGCATTTAAAGCAACAACATGCTCCAATTTCTGCCAGAGGCAAACATTTTT
The DNA here is from genome assembly GCA_023313725.1 of Lithobius niger. Lineage (NCBI taxonomy): Eukaryota > Metazoa > Arthropoda > Chilopoda > Lithobiomorpha > Lithobiidae > Lithobius > Lithobius niger. The sequence goes on along the minus strand of JAHWFP010115233.1, from coordinate 48,276 downwards.
TTTTTAAATACGCTGCTGAAAGGTGAAAAAATGCGAAACCTATCACTCTTGTTTCCTTCAACCTGGGGACCTTTGGGACATTTTTACTGTTTAGGGAATTCGTGCGAAGCTAGTGACCACCACCTGTCTACGGGCTTGTGGACATCATTCATGCTAACGTGTGAAACTACCTGTCGTGACAAGTACGACCTTTTGAGTAGCAACTTTTTGATTGTACAGTGACTAGTCGATTTTTAAAGTGGTCTTTAGCGAGACCCTCTGGAGTGGAGGCCCTGTGCGTGCAACTGCACACTCTGCACAGTCTGCACAATGGCTAATCCCGCCCTTTTCCTGGTGTCCTCCTTGTACTTTCTGGTGCGGTTGAAAACTGGGACCGAATTTTTGAAGTTGTTCCGCGCAGTTAAACATTTCAGTTATTTGACTATTTATTCAACTGTCAGATTCATCATATTTCTCCGTAATCTTAAATAAGAATGGCCTGAGGGCAGGATTTAGCAAGACTGTTTTCCTCGTAACTGACAGGCTCATTAAATGACGTGGACCGTAATTTTACAACAGAAAGAACTGGAAACAAATTACCAGTTCTTTGTACTGGTAATTTTCAGTTTTTATTTTTAACTTTGTCCGTATTTCAATGTGTGCTAAATGTCTGCACTTTAACGTGTGCCATTCTTCGAAACGTAGAAGTGTCGATCTGTCATTAAGGAATATTTCTGAACTAAACTCGCCATACAACGTCCAAAAAAAGACTTGCTTCGTTGTGTTGGATTCATGTCGTTTGTTTTATATTGATGGTTGTGCTAAACGTTTAATTAATAAACAAGCGTTTTGTTAATGTTCTTTGGTTAATAGTTAATAAACATTTCAGTTTTGTATCAGCTCAACGGCATATTCAGTAACTGAATGTTGTGCAAATTTAATACAGGTGAATTCAGTTGTAACTCACGTTTAAAATGGGTAAATGAAATTGATTTATAATAATGATAATGATAACAAATGATAATCATTCCGAAAGAACAACATTACACAAGACAGCGTAGGTAACATTATGCCGTTCATAGGATAGCGCACATTAACTCAGCTGCACTGATGCTACCCTTTTACTCGCAACAGGGTCATGTCACAAGTGTAAAGCACCATTATCTAACATTATGGATTATGTTCCCACCAGTACATCTCTGAAGAAAGGACAGTCGTTCTGTTGCGTGTTAAACCAATTTAATGGCAGAATCAAATTAAAATTAAGATTAAAATTACAGTCCTCACGTAGTAAATGAATTCTTTCACTCTCATTACGTAAACAACACAGCATACAACACGTCATTGCGTCAAACAAGAAACCACTAAAACGTACACGCTAAACTGTTTAATGTTACAATAATACAAACGCACTAGTATGTTCGCGCGACTTCCTCTCTAGGAATTCGCTATACTAAACCACAGTCATAAAAGTTCTCTAGCAGAGACCTTTTGCCGTTGTATTGGGCCGGTTCACTTAATTGAACGCATCTATAAAGTATAATAGCTAATTCCCGTGGTCATGTATACACGAGCGAGATACAGGTGGAGACGTCATTGCTCCCAAACCAATGTTCGAAGCAGACGACGCTTGATTTGTCGAAGCCAACAAAAAGGTTTGTTTCAACTAGCCAGTAGTTTTTAACAAAACTAATGAATAATTAGTATGAAATATCCGATCGCGCAATGTTTGCTGACCGTTAAAATACACATTATTTATGAGGTTAACCAAGATGAGAGTTGGTGACGTTATTCAAAACCAAAACAATGGCGTGCTTTTACGATGATTGCTTTTGACGATGCTCTTCGTCTAATGACACGTTACAACAAACGTTGCGATTTTCAGTCGCATTGCCGATCGACTTAGGTATACCTTAATGCACTTTAAAACAATTTAAACAATTGGAGCAGTCCAGCTTACGTTTGAGTATTCCTTCGTTTATTAGTCCAATTTTGTGTCGATTCATCAGCAAAATCAACAGCCAAGGAGATGGAAGAATCGATAAAATGGCGCGAAATGTGAGCAGTGACGTCAGACGTGTTTTAAAATTTTGGTATAGAGTCTCACACTGTTTCTCGCGTTGCTGCATAATACTGAGTGGACCGACCCAATAGAATGGTTGACGATCCCTGGCCTATACGATCAAGCCAGATCCTTAACTTCGCCAGAGAAAGGGAGACTATGTCTTTGGTTTGCTGCTCCGGGCTATAGAATTACATTTTTGGGATCCGAACTTCTAGGTTTTCCATTGTGTTGCCTTCCAGCTCGGTGATTGGCCAAACGAAATCTCTTTCGTAATTAGCCGTTTCTTAGAAAGCCAATCAAAATCAAATCGATACAGTGGTTAAATGCTGATACGTGACAAGGAAACTGTCGTTCTTACTCCACGAACTTGCAACACCCTGGAATCACCTTCGCGCTACAATGTGTTGTAAAGCATGCAAGAGCACGTTTGTTCCATAACCATGTAATTAAAGGGCAAACGAATCGCCTGGCATGCAGTGCACCAGATTTAGAATTAAAGTGATTAAAAGTGATTAATGCAGTTGGTTACGTTAAATATAGGCTTAAAAATGTTATACACTGATATTTAAAAAGCCGGTATTAAAAATAGTATTAATAAATTAATGATAATAAAACGTATTACAATAATAAGTGTACGCAATGCTAAAATGTGAAAGGAGTGCTAAAATTACGCATGATTTGCTCTGGTTTTGCATAATAATTTAATATAATACAACCTTAATCGCGTACGAGCATGCAGAAGGTATGGAAAGGGTCACGGTTGTGATCACTATAACATCCATCCTGAATATTAAAAAATAAAACATGAAATGAGAAGAAAAAAAGTCAAGCAGCTGTTGATTCTTGTCAAATACCAAAGAAATAAACAAAACCCAAGCCCACCCACCTGACGTACTTCTTGAAATTACATCTTGAAATTAATCTTATTTTAAAAACAGTAAAGGAAGAAGGTGTGACAACATCAGGTGGTAGGTGGTTCCAAACTTTAATCACACGGTTCTTAAAGAAAAATGTGCGACAGTCACGCAAACAAGGTTGTACTCTTAATTTTAATGAATGACCTCTCGTCCTACTGTCACCGCTGATGGTGAAAAAGCTGTTATAATCAAAATCACACAAAATGTGTAACACATTAAAAGAAAGGGCGAGGCTTGTTTATAATCTACGAAATTCAAGCGAGTCTGCATTTTAAGAACTTAAACCGGTCGCTGTAACCTTTGCCATTAACTCCAGGTAGACACCTGGAAAACGTTCGCTGCAACGACGCAATCTCCTAACGGTATATCGTCGACATATTCGTTTATTTAACCTAATTTTTTCCTTTGTTGGCTGGACCTCACTCTACTACTTCCAACAAAAAAAAATTTTATTTTGTCTTTTACAGAGTAAAAGACACAATTCAAAGGTCCGTGCTATGTGGTGTCACATACGCGATGGTCGTGTAATTTACAATGTAATAACCTATGAGATACAGCAAGAATATAATGACATATTTACAGCCTTGGTGGACCGCTGTCGGAAACCACTTTCTTTTCTATGGGATGATTGGAAATCGGGCAATGGATGCTCGGTGGTATTAGAAGCTGTTGGCCGGTCGGATGAGGGACTGTAGTCTGCTTGACCTTTTGGCGTAAATCTGCCTCCTAACATGACCGTTAGTGTCATCGAGTCGTGGCAGGTTGTCTTGACCATCGGATACTCCAACAAGCAACAAATGGGGGGAGGGGAAATCGGGGGGGAGGGAGTCGTGTTTTGCGAGAAATCTTCAATGGACGAATCTTGTCGAGGAAATGGGGGAACCAACTGGACGATTTAGTGGCCATTATGGCAGGGTTTTCTGGATGTAAACAATGGAAGTTGGGGGCGCGCCGCCCCGCCCCCGGGATAAATAGGATTTGTTACAGTGTAATCAACTTTACTTCTTGTGCGTTACCCTGTCGTTTTGGTTTATTGATGTGAGCTTTTAAAGCTTATTTCGGTTGATAATATTTCATGGTCAGCAGGTTAATCCCGTTAAGAAATTCGTCTGCACATCTGGATGCCGTTAAACTGCAGTAGAATTATTTAAAAAGGAGAGAAATCTACATATGTTTCTGCTGCAGAAACGTATGAGAGTTCTTCGCATTTTTAATCCAGTTTCGGGTCAAGTATGGAAGTTAAAAAATATTAAATCGACCCTTTGGTTTTATTTGACCTTCCCTTTCGTGCTTGCGAAAAGAATTTTTTTTAAAACTTGTGCGAAATATTAGAAGAATGAGTGGTGCCGACTCTGACTGAAATAAACTGCCTGGGAAGAAAATTTTGCAAAAAATTGCTATAAAAATTTGCTTAAAATTTGTTTCTTTTAACTAACAATGTTAAGTAAATACGTTTCACAAACACGAAGCACGAAAGAAACGTTCAAGTGGACCCAAGTAGTTACCGATTTCACTTTTTTAGGTTTACATTTTGCTCTGTCAATAGTATAAAAAAAAAAACAGGTTAAAAGAAAAAGGTCGACGTTTTAACCCATTTCTATTGTATTTTACCGTAAATCCGCTATTTGTGGGCGGATCCTCAATTGTAGCCAGTCTCTAATTGTAGCCGGGTGTTTTGTCAATCACGAATTAGTAGTTGCCGGTCTCTAGTTGTAGCTGGGTGTTTTGTCAATCACGAATTAGTGGTTGCCAGTCTCTAGTTGTAGCCGGGTCAAAATGGCTTGATTTTGAAAAAAATTCTATAAAATAGCATGTCCGTTACATATCAAACACATGTTCTGATAACGGAAATTTCCTTTCTAATAGTAGCCGGTCTCCAGTTGTAGCCGGGTTTAAATGGCTTGATTTTCAAGCAGTGGCCAGGGCTACAAATAGAGGATTTACGGCATTTCCATCTAGCAGCACAGCCATGCAAAACCCACTGGTTTGAGGTTTCTCTTAAAATTGTTAGTAATCGCCAAATACTACGACATAACCATACAGTTCGTTCCCTCGCTCAAAAACGTTAGGGCGGGTTTGCGTAACGACAATTTTCTCGCTCACTAGCTTTTACTTGGTTAATACTAAATGTGCTGGTTGCTTCTCGCCTTTATCGGAGCATGCGGCGTCCGAGTTGTGTATACGTAGTAACCGAGGCAATGACGCGGACGCAGATCGTCTCATCGTACCTCGCGACACGACATTCGATGCGTGCGGCATGACAGCATCGATTTATGATAACAAGAAAACAATTTTAATTGCAGTACAAGACAGCAGACTGATTTCTGAAAGTCAGCATTCGATGGTTTGTTTTTGATTCGATAACCCCAAAATGGGTGTCGTGTTGGATTTCGAATTCTCACTGCGAGCAGGTGTTTATTCTACCGTCGACTGAACAATGCCAGAAGCTGTTCTTTGTTTGAGAAAAGCAAATTTTGGAAATAGTGTTAAATGACAACAATGTTATAGCAATGTTTTAAACACTTTCACACTTTGTTCTTTATCTGTGCTACATTTATAATACATTTAATTTGTTATGTTTTTCCACCTTCATTTAGTAGAAACATAAAAGTAATCGTAAATAAATAACGATTGATGAGTACATAGCGTTCGACTAGTGAAAAGATCTCGTTGCGTAAACGTGCTCTTATACAGCAGCTTTTCTTAAACTTTTTTACTCTTCTGAACTGACAATAAATTACTACTAACAATGGACTGTCCCTACTACGATTTGATTATCAACAAAAAGCTTAAAAAACACTCACATATCGAGCAAATATACAAATGGAAGAGGGGATTAAATCAATTACAAAGAAAAAAATCGGAATTTTAATAGCAAGTTTGTGGCTAAATTTCTGTTGACCAGCTGCTCATCCAGCTGAGAACGGCGTACCTGCAAAAGCCCAAAGGCGAGGACCCACTGCCCATCAAAGTCACGGACACCCGGGGTAGTTGGCAAGGTTCTCTCTTTTTCTCTCTCCTGTACTCAACTTTTTTCTTTCTCGGTGAATCCGTGCACAGTCTCAAACGAAGTGAGTAGAGTGAGCCGTTATAAGAACGAACGGTGGAGTCCAACCCTGAGCCCACATTAGGGAGTGAAGGCGGAAAACCAGTGTGGTAATGGGATTAGTATTACACCTCCTCCTTTACCAGCTTTTTACCTACCCACTCTAATTAGGCTCAGTGTTGGACTCTACCGTTCGTTCTTATAATGGCCCAGCTCTAGGTATATTAATCGCAATGGTCGCAATGGTCACAACGTAACATCACAGAAGGGTTACTATCACTATTAGCGCTCACCGCTTGACAAGAACCGCAGAAAATCGTAGCTTACGCCGGCCCTCATTGGAGTTCAAAGGTGCCGGCAAATGAACGTTGCGCTGTCGCAAACTGCCAAAACAATTCGTATTTTTTTTTTTACAAACCGCTTACGGCACGTGTTAGCTAACACAATGCTCCTTCACGAAATCCGCTCTCCTTATTGTTGTTTGCTGGCCATTTTTAAGCTGCGTGATCGCAACGTACGGTGGCTTGTTGGGCCACACACCAACATTTTTCTATACATACGAAACTTTTATGAAACCGGAACAAGATGGCTACTCGCGCTGGTGTAGTTTACCATTTATCATCGTAGGTTGTGTGTCTTATCCCAGTGTTGGAATGCTAAAGCTCGGTTTCGTGAAAGTTTTGTGTATGTAGAAAGACGTTGTTGTTGTTGTTTCCATTGAGCCACCGTAATGACAACACGCGTTCTTCACATTTGCCCTTTAAACTCGTGCTCTCGTGATATAACGCCTGCCGAGTGTTGCTTTTCATACGAATATGCTCCTCCCGTAAAGAAGTTAGTATATTGCTCTAAGGTAGCAGCATCTATTGTGATGAACATTGCCTACTTTTGCAAAAATGGCACCTGAGAAATAGCTATACCACGAGCGACGGCTGTTTGCCATGATGTCATCATGAGTGAGACACTGACGAACGAGAACAGCGTCTGAGTGGACTAGCCCAGTCACGTGATAACGCACGTCATGGTAAACAGCCATGGCGTGTGGTTGATGAGCGGCATGTTCTGCGATCCGGATAAAGGGACTGTGCTACCATTTCCTCCTTAGACCGATTCTCACCCATAGTACGGATAAAAAAGTAAGCGTCAACGTGCACCAGCATGTAGTACAGGGAAAACTTATTTAATTTTCGGTGGATGCTTTTGAAGAGATGTAGCAATTGTTAACTATGAATTCAATATTTCAAAATCGAGAATCAATTGAGTATTTTTACACGAGGTTTTTATACTTTTTATCAGTTAACCTATTTTGCTACTACGAACATGAATTTGACGTTTGCTTTGCAGTAGTCTTACATTTTAAGAATTTTGAAAATTTTAAAACAAAATACGGAAAATAAAGCAAAAATATTATTATAAACGGAAATCAACATGAAAGTTGGCTAGATGTAAAACATTTGCTGAAATTCAAGTTTTGAGACGACTTTGCACTTCTTTTGAATTACATTTGTATTATGGAACAATTGCAGCACCTAAAACAGCAGAAAGCAATATCGAACTGCAACAATTTTAACACCACCTCCATAGGAAAAATGCTAAAGTACAAAACTTAACGAAAAATAGAAATTTAACAATTATAGCCAATTAACTAGCCTACACAACTATTAATTGTTGGTTTGATTTCAGTTTCGTTCCTAGAAATTATAATTCGTTTGGCGGGAGTTGAGTTGGGTTTATTTCAGTACATTTTGCATTGAAATAATTGTGTGATTAAGGTTCGCACATAAAAAAAAACATTTCTTAGAAAATAGGAATAAAAACAGTAATTAGTGTTGAAAACAGGGTTTCCAAAATCAAACAATGCATGATTTAGAACAAGTTAATAAGAAAAAAAGTGGAAAAAATGCACGAGTACAAGAAAACAATGCAACCAAATAAGAATTCCAAATAAGAGTATCCTGCAAACACCTTTTTCAGATGGTGGAATCATCATCTCTGCCATATCAGGGATAGTTTCACTGCTAACCGAAGTATGATGGCAAAACCTAAAATGTCAAATAAAAAATTAAATTTAATATTGAGAAAAACAAAGAAAGTGTAGTTTAGAAAGTATTACAAAACAACGTCCGATTTGCAAATTTGTTTAAAAAAGCAAAGAAAGAACAAAGAATATGACTAAAGCTATTGGGAAGGCAACAATTTTGCGTGCTTTAATATAAAACACTGCACGAGCGGCACGGAACATTTTAACATGTTTAGATACATTGTTTTATTAAATATTTTGACGGACGTTGCTGTCGTGGCCTGAGATTTACTTATCCGTCGGTTGGATGGAAGCCACTAGGGCGATGCCAAGAACATGCGCCACGTGGACACACTCTAAAATGGCGATCAATATTTCGGCGCTCTGGTTGCCGCGCCTAAGATTACAGTGCTGCCATCGTGTAGCAGCAATTCACACTAAGTCCTGGTTGAGCTTGCTTTGGTGGCAAACCTAAAGCTTCGCCGCGCTTTTATCAGACGTTAATTGTCACGGAAGTTAGTATGTTGTAGGGAAAAAACAGTAGAAATGAGTGGGATTTATTTCCAGGATCGGCATTATGGAATACTTTGAAAATAAAGGCTCGCCTGACAGGCACAACACCCGCAATATATTTTTAAAGTCACAGATTTTTATTTTCGCCTCTCATGTAAACATTTTAGGCTTCTTCACAAACGCGTAATAAAATGTGAGTTGAGTGGTAGCTAACAAAATGGCGGCTTAGGTGACGAAGGGCGCAGTCGCTCCTCACGTATTTTTATCATAAGGGCAACTTTTAGCAAAAGGGCATGACCAGGTCTTTTTTTCTGGGGACTTTTTTTTTAAGCTTGTCACTCTTTTTTTTACCCTTCCTGGCCTTCTTTTTGGCACTTTATAGGCCTCTAAGCCCTTTCTCCCGTTTGCAGCACTAGCATCTCTCAGTGCAGAAAAGTAAAATGGCAATTTTTTCCCCAAAAAAGAGAAGGGCAGTGCCCTCCTGCCGCCCCCAATGCTCCCCTTTCCAACCCGTGCACGCCAATCTTAAGTGTTTGTTGACGCTACCCAAAAGTTAAAGTGAAAGGTCGAAAATTATAATTCTGTTGTAATTTTGTATGTTGTTGAGGGTGCTGTGCTTGTCGGGTAGCATCTTAAAGTCTTGCTTTTACCCACAGATTCTACAAGTTAAAACAGCGGACATGTTTATACTTTACTTTAATTACATTGCGCTATAGTGCCGTTCAGGCTTTACAGCAAGTACATAATACTCATCAAAAAATTACCAGTAGTAACAAGTATAACAAAGGTAACGTTATGTAATAATTAGTAAACAAAAAAGTTAGTGTAAGAAAAATAACAACAAATTGGTAACAATAAAAAAGTCACAGGTTCCGGTTGGAAGTCACGTGATTTTTTTTATTATTATCATTTTTTTTTACTGAAAACAATTGAGCTAGCTGCCTTGTCTGTTCGTCAGCTTTTATAAATTAAATTTAGCCGTTGTTAATAGGTTGCTTAAGTGCTACGAGTGATGGAATGTGGAGAAAAAAATGTGTATGTCAAAGGGCTCGTAAAGGGGCATATGCAAAGGGGCTCGCTTTTTGTCTTGTGCCTGGTCAGATTACTATTCAAACAATAGGGATGGGTCGGTTTCATTTTTTGGCATCGGTTCCGGTTTCAGTTTTACATGCCCGCACGGTTTCGGTTTTTGCTACCCTCCCCCATCCGATTTTTCTATTTCCGTAACAGTAGTATTACTAACTTCCAACTCGCTTCTTCTTCGCTTTCAGCAGCGTCGTTGACCATGGGCCTGGCTGTGGCACCATGTTACTGTATTTTTTTTTTATGACTAGAAGCTTTGCTGTCACTATAACTGAAAATGATAATTATTAAATAAATTAAAGCAACAAATCAATCTTTGATTTTTCTAACACCGAAAAACCGTCATAAAATCCGAATCGGTTTCGGTTTTGAGTAAAATCCGATAATTCGGTTTCGGTTATTGACCCCTCCTTATCAAACAATGCCAAAAGTAGACTGTATCAAGAACAAGGACTGAAGAAGCCTGATGGCAACTTAAAGGACACTGCCTAAACTCGATGTAGCATCAGAAGCTTCTTAGCTCTATACTAGCGGAGTCGCTCGCTTCGCTCGCACATTCCGCGTCGTCTTGCCTCCCCCCCCCCCCTCTCGCTCCCCCGTGCCCTTATTTAATTTGCCGTTCGGTCGGTAGATGGCATCGTATGTTCGCGCTGCTGGCCGTTGCGTCCCGGGTGCAGCTACTATCTCAGCGAGCCTTGGCTGCTACTCTTATAATTTGCCGTTCCGTCGGTAGATGGCGGAGATGGCATCGTATGTCCTGCTTGCTGCTGCGCTGCAGATGGCTGCATTGCGGATCTTGTGTTATAGATGAAATTTGCTGACCGTGTTAGGGTTAGACTTAGTCCAAAACTTTATTGGAATATATTGCAATAAAAAAAATGCGGGATGATTTCAAACATTTTCCCACTAGGATTACGTTTCCACACAAAAATAATTCCGGTCTCCCGAAACTAATCCGTAATATTAAACAAAACCCGGTTCACGCCCTTCGGTTCGGCAGATGTCCCGTTTCAAACCTGGCGTCGCCCCATCCCTGCACATTCGAAAAGATCCTTCGTATCTGCTCGTGCTCATGTCGTTTTCGGCACGTAAAATTCCGTATAGAAAATACTAGCAAAACTAGAGGGGTGATCGTTTGTATGCTTAGAAACTACAAATAAAATATAAGGATTACCAGTCGACACCATAAAGTTTGCGTTCAAACCCCACAAAAACAAATACTATATTTCTGCCCGCCCATGGGAGCCATCATCAGGCATAAAAAAAAAACTGTAACAAAGAAAAACATCTGTACAAATAACCGTCGAATGTCAATGACTTAGCAAAATTACAAGTCGTAATATTAATGTGTTTAAAAAAAACGAAAATAGCTTACCAGAGTAAAAATGAGGCGCCAAATGCCTATCATTCAACATCAGCTATCACCGACAAAATGGCTGGTGTTGGCTGATAGGCATTTAGCCAGTCTTTACTCTGGTAAGCTATTTTTAAAAAAAATCACATTAATATTACGACTTGTAATACTTCTAATTCACTGAAATTCGATGGTTATCTGGAGGTTGCAAGGAATTTGTTCACATGTTTTCTTTGTTACAGTGTGTTTTTTATGCATGATAGCGGCCCCCATGGGCGGGCCGAAACATAGCCTACTTATTATTGTGTATTGAATTCAAACTTTATGAAGTCGATCCATAATCCTCATCTTTTATACTAGCAAAACTATCCCTTCCCTTTCTGAGAAGTGTAGCAGTTGTAAGGGACGTCAAGCATACTTTTTTTCTAATAATTTTGTAAAGTCTGACGCACAACAAATGCTCGTATACAGAGTGGGGCAGAAAGGACAGACGGTTAATGATGGGGCAATCCAACTTCGTATAGTATGTAGGCGAATGGGGAGTCCACTGACCTTGTATCGATCACTGATCTTGACACATATTTTCAGGATGCTAACATTTTAACCATGCTTCATAGAACCCCAGTGTAAATTAGAAACTTGTGCACACCGACAAGGCATGACCATTGGTAAAAACGGAACGATGTTCGGTACGTTAGCTTACAAAATAAAGTAATTACAAGCATCCTTCTCTTGTGATGACAGAGTTGCTTTCCTGCCAAACATTGAGTGTGCACGTGAAGCCTGCTTAGGAAAAAAAAAACATACTGATAACTCAACACGTTACCGATTAGCAATACCTTTAACGTTTCTTGTCAGAGTCTTTAGTTACACGCATAGGCATGGTAATTTAGCGTCACTGTGGTGAGCTAGAAAATAAAAGCTAAAGTTATCCGTTCCGTAGATTAACATTTCGGATTTTGTTTCCGAGTTGACCATGGTGACTGAGTTATGCCAATTTGTCTATGCTGCCAACACCGTTGCCTACATATAAAGACGCTGACGGAAAGCCACTCGGCCAGTGCAACAGATGGATGCTTGTAATTTTCGTAATTCTTAACGTAACGTAGCGAATTTCGGTCAATTTGTTGCAATGCTCATGCATTGGCAAAGTCTACAAGTTTGTAATTTACACCAGGGTTCTACGAAGCATGGTTAAAACGTTAGCACCATGATGACCTTGAAAATCTGCGTCAAGGTCAGTGATCGACACATGGTTAGCCTATATGCCATGCAAAGTTGCCTTGCCCTAGCATTAATCATCTGTGATAGTAAGGGATGGACCTTTTTTGCCCGCCCTGTAAACAGGTGAACCGGATCAATTTTGAGCTTGTCGATTTAGAAGGAGAAAAGAGTTAAATAAGGGCAGGACTAAGTCCGGGAATTACTTCTTTTTTTTCTTTTTCTATTTGTATCAATTTCTTCAATAAAATATTTTAGACCTAATGATTATTGATCTTATGAAATCCATAAGTTTCACAAATTATAATTTCTGTTACGTTTCAGACCCCAGATCGGGATTGTTTTCAAGCAGCAATGTGGGGCCCGAATGATTGCTATGGAAATTATAACTTGTGCTCTTTGTGGCTCTCATAAGATCCATTCACATCCATTTTGACAAGAGTGCTTTTCCTAATATGGAATGTTTACGCTGTAATGCAGTATGAATTAGTCTTGATAAAGTCTCCAAGTATTGACGAAAATTCGATCAAAGTGCCAAGGCGAGAATGAGGAGTCTGCCTCAGTTTTTTGTTTTTTTTTATTCGCTAACCTAGTTTTGTTTTTTCCCTTCAAACTGGCTCGTTGTTTTCTTTACAAGCTTTAAGTGCTTATGAGTTTGTTTTTTTTTTTGAGTTTTACGTTCTGTTGAATTGATTTTGCTCCTTTGAAATTTTGTTTTCACAGGAGTATATAAAGTTCCTTAGATACGTGGAATAGTGAACTCTTATTCAATGTCTTTGCCGTTTGGCCAGTCACATCTTTTAAATCGTTAAAACCAGAATCATAACCTTTCTAGATTTTTAAACCGATGGATTTACTGATCAAGGAATGATCGCATGGCAGTCAGTTAAAACTCGTCATGATGATTGTTGATGCATTTCTGTACACTGCAGCATCCTAAATTCGCCATGTTGGACGCTGTTCCCGCCACACCCTAGGACGGAGTCTGCATATTGTCTAACACTCCTCGTTATTAATGGAACGACTAATTTTCAACAGAATGTTGCACTTTGTGAGGAAAGCGTGATGTAAGCGTTATTAGTAATTGCACCCGTAATGAGCATTTTAAGGGATCTCGTCCCGTTGGAGTGGATCGAATTTGCGTCATTTATTAAATTGCAAGTCTTTAAATGCAAGCTTAATTTGTGAGCAGGCGAAAATGGGTATTAGAAGGTGCCCCTTGACAAGGCAAGTCTCACAAAGACCTGGGAATGCATACAAATTTTAATTTTCAGAGCCAAAATTTTGCTCCTTGTTCACTGTATAATTGCTTATATACGCAATTATACAGTGAACAAGGAGCA
>JAHWFP010115233.1:4178-34335 GCA_023313725.1 Lithobius niger | reverse complement strand
GGACAAAGCGATCGGAAGTTGTAGGCAAAACAAAATAAAATATGCAAATATTTTTCTGTAAATGGGAATTTTTACGAATGTAATTGTCAACCGACTTATGAAATTTTGCACGCTAGTAGACGATTTGTGGAACCTAATAGCATGTGATTGAGATTTCAGTATGTTCCACAATATGCATAGTTTTGTTTGTTTTACCGGTTATTTCTGAGCGCTTTGTCACATTATACTTTGGAATTCTCATTAAAACGGTCACAACGAAATCGTTTTAATGAAATAAAGTATTGCATACGGGCAAATAATGCTAATTTGCGCTGAATAATCCGCCATGAAGCACACGACGAGTTGGCACCTATTGTAAAAATGGCAGACGATCTGTGGAACCTACTAGCATGTGGTTGAGATTGCAGTATGTTCCACAATATGCACAGTTTTATTTGTTTTACCTGTTACTTCCTAGTGCTTTGTCACATTATGCTTTGGAATTCTCACTAAAAGGGTCTCAACGAAATCGTTTTAATGAACTAAAGAATTACATACTGGCAAGTAATGCAAATTTGCGCAGAATAATCCGCTATGAAGCACATGACGAGTTTGCACCTATTATACAAATGTTTATGTGGATACCTTGACTAATCCATGCTTTCCTAAAAAAGTGCAGTATTTTTTTGTGTGTATCTGTGTGAATAGGCTACAACAATATTTAATCATTGGTTGATACACATCGTAATTTAATGGTTATAATTATTTTACCTTAACAACAAAAGCATTTATAATGAATGATATCAACAGACAAAAACTTTCTCCAAGTTTAATTCCACCTGCTGTTAATAGTTCAGACGTTAAAGAAAAAACTAGCCCATTACTACCGAGACCAGTTATGTTTGCGTACTTAATTTAAGCTTTCAGCTGGAAGTCTGTGACATTAAACTTGGCGAATGTTTCGCTCTGTTGATATTAATTCTTTGAAGGGTCAAACCATTCTTAATTTGGCGGCCCTTTTTTCATTTGGTTCGGGGCACGATTCGTTTTTCTCCCCAGTTAAATTACTAGAAAACGCCTACGCAATGAGCCGTGAACTATCCAAAGAACTTAACAATATAAAAAGTGTCTGAACTCGATGGTATACTATATCCAGACAAATTCTACTTAATTTGTGTAATATCAAAAGTTTTATTGCTGTGTGACACGAGTTGTGAATTTCTGTAGATGTTTTTTTTGTAGTTTATGTCACATTTATTGACCTTTACGCCGTTATCCCGCCAAACGCAGAGTAAAATATTGTGGGGGGGGGGGGGGGGGGGGGCCGGGCGGGAGAAGTAAAGGAAGCTGTGGATAAAGTTAGAATATCCGTATTTTATTTGTACCAAGTGTTGATAATGCAACCATTGTTTGATAAATCAAGGTCAGAATATAGTTTTGAAGTTCACATGGAGGAAAAGAATGTTGACTAACTGTGAATGCGAACTGAATCGAATCAGAAATTCGGCAAAAAAGAAAAAAAAAGGCTTCCTGATGTTTGGACGGAAATATCGTAGTTTCGAAGAATAAAAGTTAAAAGATGAAAACGTGGAAACATGCCGACACACAGATATTGTTGATTACGGAAGATCAGTCATCTGGGAGGAAATTCAGTGGCTGCTTTTTTTTTTCTATTTTTTTGTGTGGCTGCCCTCGATAAATGTCTCGTTAACAGAAATGTTTCTCGCGTTAATAGACTGGCTGTTGTACCAAATAAAAGAATATTTAATGTAGAATATTAAACAAATAAAAGAGTAAATTTTTTAACTTGCTTTTCAGTCTTGGGAGGAGACCGCTTGGATGGACAGATGTATCTGTTTCCATCGAAACACAAAACTGGAACATACTCTTCCATAATGACAGTTTTGCGGCGATATTTCTAAACAACTCACGTAGATTTTCTTATTCTCATGCGACTTTCTGCGACCAATGCCTGAAATTGTCCATTGTTTGTTTCGCCCATTTGTGCTTAAATTCCAGCAGGCCAGTGGCTGCCCAATATTTTTGCAGTTGCGCGTTCAGGGCTATACAGTATGAAAGCTGCTCGCGTGAAACTTTTATTTGAGTCAAGTGTGGAGAATACGTGTAAAAATCAAGGTAAAAATGTATAGCCTAATTCAGTGTTTTTTTTTTTCTTATTAGCAGCAAATGTTGGTTGACATTGTGCCAACTCTTGGCTCCCAATTGAATACTTTTTCAAGGAGACGGCTCTTTTTTGGACAATTCGTTTTGAACCGTTTTGACTTCAGTCGGTAGGGGCGAGGCCTGAAAGCATCCGCCTGTTTCGTTTTCGTGAGGTGGCGTCTTTTGAGTTAGAGCTTTGACGTCTTTGTGGAAGTGTGGGCAGACAGCCTGTTGATAGAGCCGTGGCGGTTGTTTACAAGGAAAGCTTTGTTGTTCACCTTTTTTTGGACGGTGCTGTATCTATACTTGTCAAGAGCGAACCACGGCTGCTGAATCCTCTTGCTGTCAATGTTCCATCAGGCTTTAGGCCTGGTCGATTCATTCGTCGCTTCATTCTAGCTTGTAAGCTCCTATCTTACAGCTTCAGCACCACTGACAGCTAGGTTTCGCATTGAAAAACCAGCTGCCACCACCTTTTCTTCCTTACTTCTTTTCCCCTTGAAATGGAGTTTGCTGCGACGTGACGTGTCTTTGGAGCCAGGTCAGGCTGTTGGCAAGGCGTGCATAGGACGGGCACACAGACCGAGCGCTGGAGTGTAGCCAGGCGGTGGGTGTAAGCGGGACGGCGCCAAACCACCAAGGAACGCGGGGCCTTCACGTCGGCAGTGGGCCGAGACCGTGCACTGCGGCAAGAATCGTCCAAGGGAATCCGCCCTGGCTTCTGTCTACCACTGTTGGACCAACTTGAGAAGTACACGAGGCGAGTTGACCAAGTCTATTGTAAATGTCCCCGACGACCCTTCTGTGCATTGGGGTCGAGTTTTATGAGGTCCCTTGTGGGACACTAGGTCGGATAAGAGGTCAGCTTATGACTATGACGCACAGTGTTTTTGAAGACGCGTAGTGTTCTTTTTTAACAAGGTCTGTCTGAAAAAAATGACGCGTCCGTAAATCCGGAATTTTAAAGATAAGGAGCCCAGGTCAATGGCCGTGTTAGATAAAGAGTAACTAACTTCTCCTTGGTTAACCACGGTAAGTCTTAACTTTCATGGTTAGCCAATTATGAGGTTTCATAGCACAAATCGTATTGATTTTGCCGCTGCTCAGAATCGTATGCTGTATTTTATTATTCTGACCTATGTATACATTTTACGAAGTTGCATCCGGCATTGCACTACCTTTCATTATGAAAACGTAGAGCGAAAATACCGAAACTTGTACGTTTATAGGCTTAGTCTAAAGCATGTAGTTTCACTGAAAGGAGGCTCGTGACCTTAACAGTCATAGTGTGACAGTACAAAAAATTTATGTGGAAAGTAAGGTTTTATATTAGTGCCTTAAGGATGTCAGTATTTTTTTAAGTGTGTATTTTAATGTGTGTATTGTTGTATTGTTAGTTTGATGCAGGTTTCAAATATTTGTCATTCAGATATGATCAGTATTTTGTTCTGAATGTTTTCAAAATGCTGGTCAGCCTGATATTGGATGATTTTGTGAGCATGTTTTTTAATGTGCTGTATTGAAACACGAATTAGGTACGAATGAGTTACCAACACGTGGTAAAAAGGTTGCAGTACATAGTGTAAAAATGGTACCAACCAAACAAACAAACGAACATTCACTGCACCAGAGTAGATAACAACGTGACTGATTACGCAGAGGCATCACGTCCAAAATGTTTTGGAAAGTCCGCCTACTTCGTCCTCGTAAATGGCTTCAGGATTGCTAAAAATTGATTTCTTTTCTCAAAAACCTTTTTGTAGTTCTAAGCTTTCTGTTTATGACTATATGATCCTCATATTTTTTAAATAATTTTTATGAATGCTAAAGGAGTATGCACAAATAGAAGGGGAAAGGAAACACAATAGCACAAATCTATGTAAATTATAGAAGGGCAAAGGAAACAAAATAGCACAATTGCGAAAGTCGAAAGCTAAAAATAGTTAAGTTTCGGTAAAACATCTCTATCGAGGTTTATTTCATGCTGACGAAGTGACCAGGATTCGAAACCCGGTCATGTCATCTCTGTAAATACAATTCAATACTAAAGACAGATGAATCCTAACCTTTTTGTGTGTATTATTGATACCGTTTTACTATTGTTTCTTTTACTATATATGAATTGTAATCATAGAAATAATAAGACGTCATTTACGTGTACGTCGACGCTTTTGATTGTAACCTGCAGTGCCATGTGAGCTTTCGTTTAACTAAAATGTGTTATTCACTACCATATTATAGTTTGTTCCACATTATGTTTGCAGGAAACTGGCTGCATGACGCCACGTTTCCTTCCACTACAAGTACAAAAAAACACCTAAATAGCCCACTCGTACACTCTAGCAGCAACTGTCTAGAGTCTACAATTGTGATATCCTCATGTTTTTGCACTCGTAGTGCAAGGAAATGTGGCGTCATACAGTCAGTTTTCTGCAAACATAATGTGGAACAAACTATAGCAGGGTGTTACCCATTACAATGGTTGACTTACGACCGCAGATATATTTTTTTCCATGTCCTATAATGTGTACATAAATGAGTGATGTGATTCGATCTTGCTTCCTCTTGGCTCCTGGCTCTTGACTCGACTGTGCACCGAGTTGTTAGAGCTTTTGCTCAAGCATTGTTAATGTTACAAAGCAGAAAGGAGAAAAGTGCACAAATACACATTAAAACTGGACGTTTCGGCTCAACTCAGAGCCATTATCAAGAGTAGCTAAAATTAGAACCAAGTTACAAATAACACAAAGCCATGAGTCGAAGTTGCAAGTGAAATGTTCATCTTTACAAGGCAGAACTTGCTAGGACGTGATAAAAGCATCGTTAAGCCGCTTTGCTTGCCACATGAAGCTCGCCGTTGTCGATGGGTTTAGTTAATTTGTCTTCTTTCACAGCCGTACTATCAGCCCTAGTATAATTTTTCTTTTTACTAGTAGCAAGTAGTTTATCACGACGGCTCGAAGTTCATGGTGAACTTTTGTGTGCCGAATAAGTTAGGTACAATAGAAAGGCACATGATGACGAATAATACGGAGGTAATATTGAGCACATTATTTCTTGACAAATACTATTTTAAACATAAATCCATAGTAGGCATCAGAAACAAAAATAAACACAACGTAACAGTTTAAGTACAAAAAAAAATAATAATAATCACTAAATGCAAATTTCACATATACATATATGTATATATATATATATATAAATGTGAAATTTGCATTTAGTGATTATTATTTTTTTTTTTTACACACTATATCAAAACAAAAATCGACCGAAGGTTTATCTGGGCATTGCTTAATCGATTTCTTGATTAAGCAAGAAGTAGTCGAATAGTGATGGAAGTGGCGTAGCAGTGAACATTAGCATTATTGGAAAGCTGGTACTGTTTTGTTTGCGATTTCTCTTCAGTGAACGAGGAATTCCATAAAAAAAATGTGGTGAGCAGAATATTAACTATAGTTGCTGTTGTCCTGGAAGAACAGGACGGAAAGCCAAATGGGCTCGAGAAGTGTTAACAAACCTATTTAGGTATTTAGGATACAAACCTATTTAGGTTGCCTTTTGGACTGAAATGTCAGATTGCCTGAGCGGGGAATTGAACCCACGTCGTTTGAAACCAAACGCCGAAGTCCTACCGCTAAGCCAAACTTTAAAAAAATAGGACTTAGCGTGGGTTCAATTCCCCGTTTAGGCAGTCTGACATTTAAGTCCAGAAGGTAACGTAAATAGGTTTGCATCCGTATTTGTTGTTCTGGAAGATGCAGATTTAAGGGGCGTGTGTGCAGCAGTAGGATAAATAGGCAGAAGTAGGAATATAAGGTAGGCTCAAACGAAATGCTGGGGGGGGTGGGGGGGGGGGAGAGGACTGAGGGTTAATGGCGCGTCGACAGCTATGTCATTAGAACGTATCAAATCGCCTTACGTGTTGCATCGCACAATTACATAATTTAAAAGGTTTTAAAACGTCATGCTCGTGTTATCGAAGATGGATCTTAATTCACGCCTGATCGTTAAGGTGACGATATGAGGCAAATTTTAAGACAGAAAAACAAGCTGTGTAAAGAAATAAAACTACGTATCAAACTTTATCTATTTGAAGACAAATTTATAGTAATCCGTCTCAAACCTCTTCCTTTACATCAGCAAGATATTGTACCCTAAAGCTAGCAGGAGGCAATAGCAATTTAAACTCCTGTTGAGTTGGCATACAGCCAAGCACTTTTCATTTGTACTAATATTAGTTTGTGTTTCGTTTTAAAATATTGTTCTTGTGTTCAGTTAGCAGTTGATGGGTCGAATTGTTGGTTTCTGTTTCGAATAGAGTCCACTTCGAAATGTTCAGCAAATTTCAATCATAAAAAAAACAAAAAAACTCTTCATTCTTAATGCCTGAAGTTTAGACTACAGGTTTTTTTGGGGGGAACCTTTGTACTAAAGGTTCCAACATCGTGATTGCCGCACGACAACCAATTTGTGGATAGTTTACTTCTTTAGTTGGCATGACGATAGGACAGAAATCAACTCTAAAAAAAGGAAGATTTCTGTCCTATTCTGGTTTTGAGGGGTGCTAACTAGAAAAGTTGGACGTAGAAAATGTTGGGTCGTCAGTTTTTTGTGGACCACCCTCCCAGTCTTGGTTACATCCAAGAACTTTCAAATTAGTGGACCTCGTCGCGCTTTTAATGATGTTAGTCTTTAATGGACCATAAATGGTGAATTTATTGTTTGTCTTTCATGAACGTGGGTGCCTTCATTGACGTGCCTAAAGAGTAACAATTAAATTTGCAGGGTTAAGTTTATGTAACTGGCAGTTTTCCGATGAGTACAGTAGCCCAGCAGTCAGCAAGTAACGGAAGAAACCATAATGAAATTTTAAAAAATGACACAATTACCTTTTACATATTGAACTCTTTTTCGTTTACAGTGCAATCGAATGGGGTTTTCGTTGCAAGATAGTTTTTACCGGAGTTGCAACTGTTTTTATAAAACCTGGTATTGTATCATTGAAATCCATACGGAAAAGTAATACCAGCAGTGTAAATAACTGTCGGTCATTTAAAGGATTAGAAAACAAAAAAGAACTCTTTTGACGCTTAAGGTATAAAGTTTAACTTCCGAAGTCAAAACAGCAAAGGAACACAAACACTTTCCTGTAAGGTTTCAGATACTGCTGTGTTGATGTCCACGCGAAACCTTACTGCTGTAGTCAACTGTTTTTGCCATTTTTACTTTTGGACACGATAGGTCAGTTAATTATTGGTGCATTCTACTTGGCTAAACGACATCGCTGGAAAATGCTTAAAAACTAATAGTCTTGGTGTGCTTAGCACAGCTCTTCAGGTAATTCAGGGTTCGTGCGAGTTCTTGAAAACCTGAAAATGTCCTTGAAAGTAATAGTGAATTTCCCTGACTGGAAAAGTGCGTGAATATCTGAAAAATGATATATGTATCATCAGTAGGGTGATAATGGAAAGTAGACGACATGACTGAAAAACACTGAAAAATGTAACTAAGAAAGTCGGGTGTTACATTATTCTTAGTTTGCTTGGATATGAGAAGTATTGAAATTTGGACTGGGGCTGTAATAGTATTTACATATATAATGGTTGTTGACTGAATAGTACAGCAACACTGCAGTATCTGAAACCTTACAGGCAACTTTTTTTGTGTTCTTTCGCTGTTTTGACTTCGGATCAGTTAAGCCTTACCTTAAGTATCAAACGAGTTCTTTTTTGTTTTCTAATTCGTGATACTTTGGTGTAACATGCAGTTTAGATTAGCTTGTTTTAATGTTTTGTATCTTTATCAATTACGGTTTGCACAAACCAATATGGAAACAAAACCTTTAATGTTCAGTCTATATGGTGCAGCTGGTGTTTGCTGGTTGAGCTTGTTGCATAATAACGATGTTTAAAACAATGTAAAACAATATTTGGTCGTTTAGAGCTCCCTAACCCCTGAACCACTTGACCAATTAGAAAAGGCCTTATGGAAAGGGCGCATCTACAGTGCAATACTTGTAAAATGAGCTAAGAATTACCAGCTTTATAGGACAAATATTTTGATCTGCAGAGAGCGTATAGTAGAATCGTGTCGTTTAAACAAGAACAAGCCAAAAATAAAAACACGATTCCTGCTCAAGTCTAGATCCCCAATGTGACAAATCGACATTATTTTATAATGTCCTAAGGTTTTCGGTCGTTATTCGTTATAATGCCCATTGACCCTACAATAGGAAAACACGAGTGCGGCTTCGCTCACTCTTGTTCTGCTGAAGGGGACATTCGCAACAATGCGCAGACTTGAGCGCCAATTCGTACGCTGGTATAGAGATTGGTAGCGTAGTAGTTGCTCTAAAAATGGCCTGCTACTTCACATCATGTTTGACAATCGTTGAACATTTTGTCCCTGTTTTTCGTGTAATGCCCGCAAAACGGCGGAAAGGCTGAAATATCTTTATTGGGGCCATGGCCCGAAGCTTTACGCCCACTTTATTAAATTCAAAACAGACACGCTGTGCTGTACACCGGGCAGTACGTTTAACAATCGTTAAAGCATTGGTTAACCCAATTTTCAAATCGGGTCACGATAATGTTCAAATGGGCATTATTTTGAGATGAAGTCGAGAAGGCAAAGCAATAAAGACACAGATCTTAATTATGTGGGAAAGGAACTATTTATTAAAGTTGCGGCATATTTACTATTTAAATTTCTTTTTCCTTAACAGTGTACTCAGTAGCATGCATAGACTTCTGAAAGGGCCGGGGCAAGTTCTAGTAAAACGGCTAAACCACGTGGCGCGGCTGTTTGCCGAGACGCGCGTATCACGTGACTGTGCTAAACCATGCGCAATGGCTGTTTGCCGTGACTTCGCCAAGCGTTAGCCAATGACGAACGAGAACAACGGCTGTTTGGCCGTCTGATTGGACTAGCCCAGACACGTGATATGCACGTCACAGCATACAGCCATGGCGCGTGGTATAGTCCACTCAGACGGCCAAAGATCCGTTATTCTCGTTCGTCACTGGCTAACTCATGATGACATCACGGCAAACAGCCGTGGCTCGTGGTATAGTTCAGGTAATTTTTTTCTGTTTTTTACTTTTTTTTCCTCGTGAGGCTCTTTTTTTCGCACTCATTTTAGCCTGTCACTATCTCTTTTTTTTTTCCTTTTTATGCCCCTATCCTTATCTAACCTTACCTTGGCTTTCTTCTTGCCTTTTTTGCGTCTTTAAGCCCTACCTTTCACTGCAACACCAGCATTTATTGTAAGGTAAAAAAAAACAACAACAAAAAAACAAGATATGGCATATTTTTTTCAAAAAAAGGGCAAAAAGGGCATTTATTCCAAAAGGGCATGGACACGCCACTGAGTGTACTCATTTATCGTTTTTTTTTTTTCGCATCCACGTCAACCTTTAACAAATTTGTTGAAGAGCATAATTCTTTATTAAGCGCGAAATTCGATAAAAATTCGCACGTATCCATGAAGGGTAGCTGAATTTAGCCTCCGTTCCAAAATTGCTCATAACCTATGTTTAAATGGCCCAACAAATGCAGTATATGAGCAAATGGTGTCACAGGTGCTGAGTACTGCGACCTCTCGGACACTGCCGAACTTGTTTCACCTACACCCTTGAGGTGTGCGCCGATGAAACATTCTTTGGCGGCAGCGGCGAAGGTGAAATTTTTTCGGCTGCTACGGTGGTGTAAATTGGCGTGCCAATATTCGAAGGACAGCGGTGGCTTTCAAAACTTGACTGTGGTATTCGCATAGTTTGCAGTATAAACCGTCATTATTCTCTTCATTTGCTGAAAAAAATATTTACTATCTGTAATCACTACCTATCTCAATGTTTACGAATTTTTATTGTTATTAGAAACAAAAGTAACTCGACGACTAATTCGGGTATTTGTTAGCTGATTATTAATTCTATTTCAAATTTCGTAACGACTTATTAAAAAACAAAGGCAGAATTATGAGCGACGAGGTGATTATATACTCCCAAGCTAGAAAGCGGCGGCACGGGTTGCGTTCTAGGCGTGGATGCGGCATGCATGGACCGTTTTATGATCTTGCAGTAATTTTTTTAATTTATTATTTACGTCGTACGCCTAGATTAAAAAGCTTAACCCAATAATCTTAACATTGCGATGTTATTTTGTCTTTTATATTTTGTTAGGTTTGTTTTGCTTTGATGGCTTATTCACTGATGAAGACTTGTGTAACTAAGTTCTTGGCCCAACTGACGCTCCTATAATCGTAAAAAGAACGATTGATACCTTGATT
Organism: Lithobius niger; assembly: GCA_023313725.1. NCBI lineage: Eukaryota > Metazoa > Arthropoda > Chilopoda > Lithobiomorpha > Lithobiidae > Lithobius > Lithobius niger. The sequence goes on along the minus strand of JAHWFP010115233.1, from coordinate 23,903 downwards.
TTTAACAAGTTAAACAAATATTTCCCATTTTTTTTTTACATTCTGTTCGATTTTTCTGCCAACAAATGGCGCTAAATCGTATACCGTTCTCCTGCTTTTTTTACAGCAGCCACAAATTAATTCGTTAAATGTTCTTTTCTTAGTTATCTTTCGAAGAGTAAATATGCGACATCGCAAGGGGAAAAAAATGCAATTTGTTTCGTAGTCTTGAACGGTGTAATCGCTAATTTAGACAGAAAGAATTGAAGCAGTGCCATTTATTGGTCGATACATCTAACAAAATGCAGCAAATGAGAAAAACCTTCTTAAATTGCGTGAAATCGTCATGCATTTTTGTGGTTGTCGTTCTATTTGCTTTTAGGAGTATAAAATAGGGGCAAGAATTCAGACTGAAATTTATGGATGCCATCAGATTTTTTTTTACACTTGTTTTTTATTATCGCATTTTAATTTTCATTATCGGCCTGAATATCCGTTACCGGAAGTAATGGTCGATAATGAAAATTAAATTCTGATCACGAAAAGTATTTCGTTCACGAAAATGATTTTCATTATCGATCATAATTGCGCATCGTAGGAATTCAACATCTGATAATGAAAATTAAATTCCTATAATGAAAACTGTTTTCCCTGAACGGAAAAGTATTTTCATTATCGACAAGTAATCATAGTTGGACATCTTGGAAATTCGACAGCCGATAATGAAAATTAAATTCCGATCATGAAAAATGTTTTCTCTGAACGGAAAACATGTTTCATTAGCGGAAATTAATTTTCATTTTCGATCATGTATTTCAATTAACGGATATTCAGGCCGGTACTGAAAATTAAAATGCGATAATAACAAATGTTTTAATAAAAAAAATCTGATGGCATGCCACAGAAATTGGTCATGAATTGACACGTGATCTAAAAGTGAATTCAAATTATTTACGAATTCAAACTCGTTGATACGAATGGCGGTAGGCATAGGCTGGACGTTTTTACTACATTCTATCTTCACAGTAGGAAGTAAAAAAAAAATTTTTCGTCATGTTTTTTTTTTCTGTACAAGAAAAGGTAAAAAAATATGCTTGTATCTGTCAAAAATATGCTGGTGAACGCAACTGCTAACATTAAAAACAACTAATGTAAACTGCTTCCTTTTTACAGTGTTTTCAATTATGTCAGACTGGTATAAGAATGTCTTTTATACACGATTGCAAATTTGCAGTTAACACAGTCGACATTCACACTTGCGAATATCCATGCACCACAACTGAAGTCGACCTCTCTGTCTGACCAATTGTCTGTACGTTTTCACTTACATCTAAATGCTATACGCCGGCGAAAAGCACGTGTATCACGTTATTAAATTATTGGTTGTATATACAAATTCAACCAATTTAAACAAATGGACCCCTTCATCATAGCATCCGGGGCTGCAGTGCAGACCACATTTCTTACGAGTTTCATTTCTTTTCATTCAAGTACTGCGAGTCTTAACGTTTAAAAAAAAAAAATTTAAAGTATTTGACGCTCACTGCTTGTTAAGGCGTATATAGCTTTGTTTTTATTGACTTTCGTGCAAGTTAAATTTTGCCTGCGGGGGGGGGGGCCTAGATGTAGGCACTTGGTTTTGCCACATTAAGTCAATTGTTGCCACACCTGGCAACACCAAGTGTCATGAAGTTAACGAAGCAGACAATCAGCATTGGTGTCTGGCTTTGTGAGAATGGGATGCCCGGGACTCGCACCCACGTCATCCCACTTACCAACGGCTCCATACCAACTGCGCTACAGGGCACCGTGGGTTAGAACCCCAGTTGGGACAGCCTTACTAGACGTTCTAGAAGGAGAAAGAAGTTGGGGAGGGAAGGGGCAAAACCGGGGAATTAGAGCTGGGAAATAAGGTCCAGAAAAAAACAATATGTCCCATAGCCTATAAAAACGTAAGCTGGTAGTCTCTTACGTTATCCTGGCTAGCACTGACTGATGACGTCTCCTTTCTAGTCACTGACGAAATTAACTTCGTCATGTATTGTGCTGAGCTCTGCCAACCCTGCTCATTACGCTGTGATGACCATCAATATTCCAACTTGGCAATCTCTGCAAAGGCTGTTTACCTGATCACAAATAATCTTTCCCGTAAGGTTTCATATACCGTAGTGTTCCTGAATTGTTTAGTCCGCGCGAAACTTTACTGCTGTATTCACGTGTTTTTACAGTTTTTACTTTAGAATACGATCGGTGAGATTGGTACCTTCTACTTGGCCAAACGAGCTCGCTGAAAAATCGTAAAAACCATAGTCTTATTGTGCTTAGTACAGACCTACAGATTAAGTAATTTAGGCTTCGTGACAGACCTACAGATTAAGTAATTTAGGCTTCGTGCGACTACTTGAAAACCTGGAAATGTCGTTGAAAATAAAAATGAAATAACCAGTCTTGAAATCTTGAATCTGAAATCTTGAAAAGTGGCGTATGTATCATCAATAGGATGAACGAAAAAACGAAAGGGAGGCGACTTGAAGAATGCTGAAAAATTTTCCCCCGACAGTAGGTGATTGTGTAGTCTGTATTATGTACTATATTATTCTTACAATAATTTGGAAAGTTGGGCTATGGTTTTAATTTTATATACGTGTCTAATGGCTGAATATACATCAGTAAGGTTTCACGTGAACTAAACAGTACAGCAACATTGCAGTATCTTAAACCTTACAGGAAAGTTTGTGTTCCTTTGCTGTTTTGACTTCGAATCAGTTAAAACTTACCTTAAACATCAAACGAGTTCGGTTCGATTTCCAAATTCGTGATGCTTTGACATACCAAGTGGTCTTCTGTACTCATTGTGAGATTTGTGCTTCACAATTTTGCCTCTTTTGCGTAAGGCATGCCAGCTTGCTGAAATCACATGCAAGAGGTTTGTTACATGTCTTGCGTTTTTCAAATCTGGTGCCATGTAAACGGCAAGATGATCTCGTGCCTTCGTCTTTAAACCCGAGTTTGTTTCGACTCATGTATTATAAAAGTGGGCTTGCTTATACCCTCACAACCTACAGAGGCCATGTCGGTGCCGTAGAGAGTAAATAGGCTGCTGGAGCGTTACGAATTGAGGTTTGGGAAACTTCAGTGGACCTACCGTAATAAAATTCTGGATACAAGAATATACAAGAATTTTATGCCGAGATGTTTCCCTGCACATCTCGCTTTAACTGCCGTAAAGGCATAGGACCATCTTCATCTTCCTTTGCAGTGTCTGGTTTAATGTGTAATGGAATTTGGAATGGAATTGCCGACGCGTGCTTCATATGTCATGGAAATGGGGAGAAGCTGCACCGGCGGGTAATATAGTGGTCGTTAATGTTGAATTTCAGCGTAAAGTAGAAAGAAAAAGATGCTATATTTTTGTTCCGCTTTAAGGAGAGCCAAAGGTATCGATCCATTAAGGTGTTAATTAACCGACCCACTTTGCCTTAATTGCGCTGTCTTACGCACCCTATTAAATATTGAGGTAGACGAGAAAACTATTAAAGCGGTCTTCGCTGAGCTAGAAGAAAACTATCTTTTTTCATTGGGCTTTATTAATTGTAAAATTACTAAAGTCAAATTGTTGATGGTTAAAGGCTGGATTTGTTTGAAGGGGTCTTTGGGAGGGATGGAGGTCGAATGGTTAGCGCTACTGTCGCATTTGGGCGTCGGATCCGAGCCCACCCCTTGCATTTTGGGGAACAGAACGGTCTTGCGATGCTTCATGTTCATGTCGATTGTGGCATATAAAAGATCGTAGATTTTTTTTTAATTCATTTCTTTTGAGTGGGTCGGTCAGCTGAAGCTATTTAATGCTCGTGTGGTTGAACCGGCTCAATTTTGAGCATTACCAGACTTTTTGAGAAGAAGAAATATCTGGTAAAGGGATGGGCCAACCCAGGGATTCGATCCGGCAAACCTCCGATCATCGTAGGGGGTGAAAGATTGTCCAGTAACTTCCGATCGGAATTAACTAGCAAAGTTATCTTTCTCACTTTCTGGCCCCGTGGCTTCAGACTTTCAGAGCGCTTCAAACTTCCAAGGTTGATCGGTTTAGGGATTCACTTTTCTGCAACACTGGGCACTGGGATGTGTTAGTAAAAAATAGTAACTTAACTTTAATTTGTTTCGTTGAAACGGCCAATATATGAGTATGGTATACAACAAAAGATTTGCAGAGAAACAATAACGCAGCTAAGAAAACAAAATCGTGGGAAAATGCATGGTAAAAAATACAAATCGGATACAATTCAGAAACAATTCATGAAGAAGGAGCCATTAAAATTTATAGTGACTCCTAGAATTAAATAACATAACTCGCAAGCACAACCAAAGGTCTTTGTTTCAATTTAATCTTCCTGAAGAAGACTTATTTAGCAAATTTGAATATGCTAGGACTTTAAATGCAAAACGGTAGTGAATTTTAAATTACTAACACCTGAATAGCAGGGCTGTCGTAACAATGTGGTGGAAACCTAATGACGTATTAATGAGCTAGGGGCCAGTCAAGGATCTGCTTGTAAAAAAAATGACTCTGTGCAACACACAATTTACATTGGACAATAAGCAATATTCAGTGACATTTGAAACGTTCGCATAGCCAGCCACGTATCTCAGCGGTCACATATCAAACATGCGCACAGCCAGCATTAGCTTTGTAATTTTATGGAATATCTCACTCAGTTTATTTTGAGCCAGTGGGAAAGGGCGTTAGTGAAGTATCAGCCAATCACAGCCTGCTTATTCTGTTCAGCGCTTTTGACTGGTCTACCAGGCGGGCAGTTGACATTTGATAAGTGATTATCCCTCTTGTGCAAAGGGATAACCAGGAATTATTACTAGTTTGAGCCACATAAAACTAGAATTGCGTACTTAAACGTGTTAAAAATGCATAATTAATCGCTTATTAATGAATGAGAAGCTTTTTCAACAAATCAGGAGTGCCATACAGGTTTAGGATAGGATACATTTGATAGTTTTCGATGGGACTTCAATTGCTACAACGACTTCTGGTTCTCACTCGTCCGACGTATTGATGACCATACGCAACAAGCGACACAACATGGCGTCAGGTCCGATTTAGTTACTTCCGCGTTGGGGTAACGCATTAAACCGAAATAAATATGCTTCACACGAACTGTACAGTGTAAAGACCTCTACACCTATAAGGAAAAAATCCGACTTTTGACGTCCGGTGCTCTTCATAGGTTTCAAGTTCCCCAATACCTAAACCATTCGTCCTAGACAATGAATTAAGTACGCATTGCGTCTTCACTCTAGGAATGGTCACTCGGTAATTGAAGTCTTATATAAAATAACTTCATTTTATACTTACTTTAGCGAGACCCGCATTGGTTTCTATGGCAATCAAGATAGTCAGTGACACATGGAAGATAGCTTAGACGGCAGCAAGGGACCACCTTACAGATTTGCCAGCAGATTTATGTAATTAACTTAAAGAACTATTTAAAAAAAAAAAACTTGAATTAAAAAAACGAGTCACAACTAAGAAGTAAATACCTGAAACTTCCTCTGTGGAGAAATAAATTCCGCAAGATGAGGGAAGAATTTTGTACAATAAATATATTTAATAATTTACCATCTGATTAAAAAAATATCAATACCCATAATGAACTGAAAACCAGAATGAAGAGCCTCATTCAAAATGATGAGTGAAAAAAAAATATAAAAGAAAAAGAAAAAAGAAATTTTTGAAGGAGTGGGCGAAGTAAAATTGGTTATTGTTGTTGAAAATATATGTAAACAAATGTAAAGGTAATATTGTTGACACAAATAAGCCTCTGGCTTCGTGTCACCTTACGTAATAAAAAATATATTAAAAAAAAGGATAAATACAAATAATAATGGACTTCAGAACTCGAATTATATGCGTATAATAATATATTTTATTTTATGAAGAAGCAAGTACCATGTGCACTAAAACGTACACGTTTGTGTAGAGTACAGTTACATAAAGTTAACGGGAATGGCAATAGTTACCTAGAGGAAACATTCCTCAAGGGTAGGGGGGGGGGGGGCAAATGGTGACACAACATACTCAAAAGATTAAATTAATAAAAAAAATGTGTGCGTGTTTAATGCTTCCTATGGACGTTTCTATTTGGCCGTATCAGTATAGCTTAGCGGTAGAATATACGCCTTTGGTTTCAAAGGTCGTGGGTTCAATTCCTCGTTCAGGCAGTCTGACATTTAAGCCCAGAAGGCAACGTAAATAGTTTTGCATCCGTATTTATTTAAACCTTCTCGAGCCCATTTGGCTTTCCATCCTGTTTAATCAAAAACCCGAATTAAGAATTAATATTCAACATAAACCTAACTAGTTTGTTAATGAATTGAGACACTCGTAGGATTTGTGCTGTACCATCATATCAAAATATTAGTATTTGGTTATTATCGGCTTGATGCACGTAGTACATCTTCCGTGTATTTTTTTTTTGTAGTTTGTTTATTCCATTCATTGTAAAATAATTACATGATTTTGGATTGTTTTAAAGGAAAATTATTCCTTTACAACTTAGATTTAGAGGTGTTTATTAGTGGAGCCCTACATTTCGTACGTTTGATGAGTGACACTTCTATTACGGCTGCAACTCTTAACAAAAATGCTTATAGAAGCATACCATACCCGTTTCTGCTACTATATACGCCCGTAAAGGTTGTCTCCAGCCAGGCTCTCGTGAGTTGCATTCAGCTTTAGCACCTTTACTTTGTATTGAGCGAATGTCCTAGCACTAAAGTGGGAAAGGGTACTGTGAATTTCCAGCATGCGAAATATGTTCATCGTAATATGGTGTTTTAGTGCTGCAAACGCTTCCATTTTGTGCGAGAAAAGTGTTTCGCGTTGGTGGATGTCTGTTAGCACGGCGTTAGGCCAAATGGAAGTCTATATATTTTAAAGAGTGCATACGCAAATTAGTATTCTGCCTGAAATCCGTGGTGGTTTGCCGAAGTGGCTCGCGCGCGTCTGTGCAGGTTGTTGGGACTGGGTAAGTTGTTCTGGGTGTTTTGCAGTGGAGGTTCCTTTTCTCGTTTTGAAAATTCGATTTCGATAAAAATGTCGAACGTTAGTGGTGAACTTGGTAATGTGATGTTCCCCGCTCTAAGCCGGCCAACTGTATCGCAAGACCCCGACCTGCCGCTTCGCCGAGCAGCTAACCTCATCACAGTTGGAGTCAAAAGCAATGGTGCAAAAAGAAATGGTGTCGGAGAAGGAAAAAAACCGGAATGGTTCCGTCTTACATTCCTCACTGGCAGTTTACAGATACGAGAATTTCACGTCTTGCGAGAGCTTTTGTGTGTAACTCTAACAAGTTATCACAAGGCACAAAAGGCGTTGAAAAAGACGACAGTGCTTGCAGGTCAGCCTCCAGAAAGACGTTTCGTGTCTGTGGTTCATCGGGAAATGCTCTGGCGATGGTAAGTACACTTGTTCGTTTATCTGCTTTGGAAATAGTCTTGTGGTACTATTTTCAAAGCAGATAAACGAACAAGTGAACAGGGTTCGGACAAAACCTGGGGCACTGGGAAATCTCAGGGAAAATATAAATTAAGCCAAAATCTCGGAGAATTTTCAGGGAAAACAAGAAATTCTGTGAACATCAGGGAAAAGACGGGGAAGTTCAATAAATAATACCTTTGTGTCTGGTCTGTAAGTTCCATTGAATTAGCAGATCAGAAACAAAATTGTAGACTAGTAGCAAATATTTTAGATATAACTTCCATTAGCCAGATCTTAGGCTATAGTGCCAATATCTGTGACGAAAATGCGTTTAGTCCCGTCTGGATAGTCTCTGAACAGCTATTTTCTGGGATGTTGGATTATTTTATACAAATTTTAATAAAAATATTGGCTACTATACTGTTTCCTTAACTAAACATGTTGTAAACACCTGGAAATTTCCATTAGGTGCACCTGGAAAACCTGGAAAATTGAGAATTAAAAAAATTGTCTGTACTCTGGTGAACAAACGAAAATTTGGTTGCTGTGATCAGTGCACAAAGTCTATCCCTTGCTTAAGTTCTGTTCACGACCAAGAATATAAACATCTCTCCCCAAACACTGTGCGCGTTACCAAATACAGGTTTTCATGCGTATTGTTAAACGAAGCAAGCGTATTGTTGTTTCTTGTTAGTGTTTGCCATGTGCAATGCAGTTAAAAAGTTTAAAATATTTTTCAGAACTAAGATACGAAATCGTATTTATCTTGTTGGGGCATCACCATTATAAAACCTTTAAAAAATATAAACTGCCCAGCTTTGTCAGTCTGTGACGTACCTAAATGTCTCTTGCAACTAATTTTCTTATGGCGTATCACCTCACGTCTACTGCCCTTATTTGATGGTTGGCGCCGTTCGGTCGCGGCAACAACTAACGTACAATAAATTGTTTTGTAGTAACTACATTTAATAAATAAAGATGCGTCAGAGCCCGTTTGGATTTGTGTGTCGTAATTAATTATTATATTAATACTCCGTATTCCTCATAACTGCACATCGAGTAACTGAAAAGATGTAATGCTGAAACCTGCGAAGAAATAAAGAAAAATACAATCATGTTACACCAAAGACGTAAAAATATCATTGGCAAGTTTATTACAATTTTTTTTTTTATTAATTTCGACATCTTAGATGGTTCTACTGATGTCTTCATATTATTTTGTCTTCCATTCATGGCCTCGTAAATAGTTGGCAGCCATCCTGGCATTTCAAAGAATCTTGCATTAAAAGTCTTCCTTAAAACGTGAAGTAAATAAAATTAGCATAATTCTTAACTGCCGTTTGATCAATCTAGATCGTGCTGATAAGAGACTGGACTTTAATTTTCGATGTGGCTACTTTCAACTTTGATTTCTAACAAAACCTAATACAAAACTCCGATGTATTTGAATCGGTATTTTTTACTTTGTTGGCGATTAAAAACCCTATGGGATGTTGCCAACATAAAGTTTGTTTTAAGTGTTTTTCGTGGATGTCTGGATACCTTCCACGAGGTCGTGCATTCAACAGACCTTTCTTGGTCGCAAGGTTGCCGTCCCCTTTAGAACTGAAATTATTGATTTGCTGTCAGAGGTTCTGCTGAATGGGCAAATTACATTGTGATCCAAGAGGTCAACAGGAGAATTAGAAATTATACATTTCATTGCTTGAATCTACTGAAAGCCTTCCATTGAGGATGACTGCAACATAAAATGAAAAGAGACAACCTAATCAGCCATCCTGGTCTCTCAAACCCTGATGTATGGAGCATAACGCCAGATGATGGTCTGAATCAGCACTTGTGATGAGCGTTGATGCCGGGAATAACTTGTGACGGCTATGAACGCTGTTTTTATTTCACAATGTTCTGATGCTATGTTTCAACAGACTTCAAGCTAGGTTCCTAGATTTTGGAAATTGCGCTAACAGATACAGGGTCCCCACAACAAGGGATCCGGTGGACCCGCTGTACCCAGGCCCGGTCCGGTGGACCCGCACGGCCTAAAAAAAATTGTTTTTCCCGCAATTGTGAGTTTTGAAAACGACGAGTAATGTACTCGATTTGTGCATATTGTGAATATTTTTACACTCCACCAAGCAACAACTTACATAAGGGAAAGGAGAAAACAAGCCAAACAGCGAAAATCCTACACTAGAAAGTCAGGGAAGCCTTCAAATGTCAGCAGCCCGGATGAATGAACGAACCAACCCGTTAAGCACAACTGTGACCGACGAAGATTATAACATAGTGTAATCTTTTTACGATTTCAGTCAGCGGAGGGGGCCTGCTGTTGTAGTTAGGCCCAGGCCCTTAACTTTGATGTGGGGGCCCTGAACAGATATGATGCTAAGAATATGTTAATAAAGTTAATGAGGTGATGTATTCAGTCACGATCTATGCCTTTTGGATGTGGTAGTAGAGGAATACCGTAACTTTATGTTGAAGTGGTGCTGCCAATTCGTCCAGTAACAGTACAGAAATTTCTGCTTGTGTACAAAATACACAACAGTCTGGTAATTAAAATGTGTTCCACAGTTGTGTTTATTTATTCGATGTTGAAATCTGTTCGCAACTGATGGGGAGTTTTCTAATAATGGTTATGGAGAATTCGGTTGTATTCTAGACATATTAGTCTACAACGTACTTTATAAAACCTTTGGTGCATGGGTATCGTTAATGTGTAAATTTGATGGAATTTGTTGGACAGCGGTTAAAAGCAGACTGTCACTGTGACCCAATACGGTGCACACGGTTTTCGTTTGACTGAATTTGATTTAACCGAATTCCAGTATGAATCATATGAAGCTTGTTGACTGATGCAAATTTGTAACGCACTTTACAAAAAGTAAATAGCTGAATTTATGTTGGGAAGCTGTAACGGTTTTCGAATTTCTTATGCTCATTGTTGCCCGTTGTGAGAATTTCTTTTCCAAGTACCAAGTCAAAAATGTAAATGACATAAGACTGCAATTTTCCTCATTTTTCTTGGAGTTGAGTAATACGAGTTTGCAGCGAGAATATCAAATGGGAATCATCATCATGCATTTCAACAAATTGAAACAAGATGTCACTATAAGAAAAAGTCGATACACTTTCTCCTGCGGGCGAAGAAGCCTGCCTTATTCTTTCCATGCAGACTGGGTGGTACAGTGTCAAACCTAAGAAATGGGTTTTTATTTTCTGCAACGAAAGGACTGCAATATTTATGTTTTCATTTGTGCCATTCCCCTCGAACCCGCTGAAATGAATATCAAGTTGTTCCCCCCATTCTGCGGGACAACGAAGTCAATAAAACATTGGGCAAAGTGAAACGCATTTGCGGTGAATAAAGGGCAGAGGAACTGCATTTGCTATGCGCCACATTAAGGCAAGTTCGAGAAATTCCTGTGGTTGACCGTAATGCTGAACGAGTACAATAAAGTGCGCAGTGAACATCTTTTTGGCATGAACTGAGTGGAGGACAGGAGCGGCACAAGAAATCTTATGGTACGAGATGCACGGTACTTGAATTTTATTTCATAAAGTAACTTGCAACATTCTTTCCAAGTAACTTGTGGCACGAAGTGTCAACAATGAAGCGCACTTTTAATGCAGATCCATTGCCAACTTTTTTTTTTTTTTACATCTAGACCACTCCATGCAATGTAACTCCTCTTTCTTTTACGCTTAATAAAACTGACTTGTTAGTCACTATTTGTCGTTTCTAGTGTTCAATAGCGGAGCAAGTGACATTGTTACGTTGAGAGTGTCATCACGCTTCTCAGTACATCACGTGAGCGCGAGATTTAGGCCTAGTAAATGTAACTATCGGTTAACGTGCTAATCAATCCCCACGAAGCATCAAGTTTAAAACAAAGTTGAGAATCGAGCATTGCATTTGGGAATGAATAACGCACACAACACCCGTATAAGTTCTTTAGGCACCCCAAGTTGGTTATGTAATACTGGATGGTACTTGGTAAAATTAACTGATACAGAACAAAGGAACACAAGATCGTCGTTCATCTTGTGTCGTTCATCTGATTGTTGTTCATCTGATTTTGTCGGTGTTTGACTTTTGTGCAATCATTTATAGCCTTACTACATAAACTTATTAATATGTTAACCATATTAATAGGCATATAAAGTGGTGCAATGTTATGAATAGCCGCGATAGTCACTGAATGCCTTATACTAACTGTAATCTTGTCAAAAAATTGGGAGCGTATTGCCAGACTTGCAACGGAAATAGTGAAACATTTGTTAAAATACTTAATTTTATCCCTTTGTTGTTTTAATATAGGGTTACCATTGCATTACAGTTTATTTATTGTGAAAACATTAGCTGTAGCTTAAACCATTTTGTTCGGTATCTATTGGAATCGTTCATTCTTGTGACTCTAGAATAAGTAGTGACTGCGATTCAGTGTTCTACGTAATTCGTAACACCATCTGACACTGAAGAAGCAGTATATTTCTGAACACTAAAATCACTTAATGTTTTTGTATTTGGATTTTATACGCCAATAAAATTTGGTCACTTCCCAGTTGGGTGACACAGCACACGTTTCTTTAACTGCAAATTGTGAGGAATTGTGGCTTTCAGAAGGAAGTTGGAAAATGCATTTTCAATGCATGAAAGTCTTCAGTTATTTAGTTATACTCCTATAGGCAACCTTTTGTTTCAAGTGCCAGTGAGATTTTTCCTTAAGCGAGCTTTAAAAACGTCTTGGCGTTCGTCCAAGCACTTGGGTGGCAGAATTGCAACTGCCGCGCCAGACCGTGTAAATTACTTCAGCAACGAAATAAGGCCGTGCTTGCAGGAAATGGTCCAAAACCAACATCTGGCCAGCGGACCTAAACGTGTTAGTATAAAAATTTAAGTCAACGTCGTCATCGATTTTCAGTTTAGTTTTTGAAGCAGGTAATAGTAATTGTACGTATGGTGCGTGTTTGTAGAAATGTTCCTACAATAATGTCTCTTATGTGATGTTTTTCGTTTCTCTTTTGTGTTGCAGTTGTATGACCGCATAAATACAAAGTCGCATAGTCCAATCAAAAATCCACCCTCGGACGGACTGCAAAGGGCTAAAGAAGTGAGTACAGTTGAAGTATTATTTGTTCTTGTAGGTAAAGATTGAGCTGATTTATGAGGAAATAGACTCAGTTTGCGAGCTCGCAATCAACCATTTGGTGACATTTTGATTTACACTGTCCGAAGCTGAAACCCTCTTTACCCCCAGCCTTTGCTGTTACAGCAAGATTGGGTTAAAATTCTAATAAGATTGGGGAGAAGCGGATTTCTGCTTTGTGAAGGGTGATCCTATTTTTATGGCGATTGGCAAAGCAAAATCATTAGGGGCTTGTATACTACTATACGCACGGACTTATCGCTAATATTTTACATGTATTATTGGCAGTTAGCAATGTTTGCAAATGTTTATTTTGTGACTGTTTTAAATTAATTGTGTTTGCTTAAAACCTGTGGATAGGGAACTATCATGGGCACACAAACTGTTAATAAGCTTCTTAAACAGCAATGTGTTGTGAATGGCATACTACCAACTAGGTACTGACAGCTTAGCTTACTAGTAGAGAATATGCAAATGGCTATAATTAAGTTTGTAGCTGTCTTATTTCATAGTAAGGATATTCTAAGATTGGAGGGGTGGAGAATTCTAGTTCACGGCGACTTTTACAGACTGAAGTCACCAATACGATGTACAACCCTGAGTCAGACGTACACAAGATATTTATTTTACTTTAGTTTTAAGATTGACTGTTAACTGTTTTGATAGTTAACTGATTTTGATAGCACCATCGAATTAATTTTCTACAAGGAACGTTGACAATTTACCAGAAGTATTAACAGTATAAGAACCATATTTCCTTTAATGTCATTATTTTTCGTACCAGTGACATCATTTGCTCATTAGTGTCTTTGGGTGTGCTGCTCCCTAGTGACAGAAATACAAAGGCATCATTAAGGGAGAGTATTTAGCATTGATTGCTTAAATGCGATTGATTACTTAAATATAATGCTGAAACTTATAAGATTATTTCTTCCTCTGAAGCAGTTCCATGGTTTTATAAGGAGTGTAGATCTAATTTATCTGTATTCTCAAGAATGTATAGGGTTGGGGAAGAGAATTTGTGACCGAGACCATACTGAAACGTCTTAATTACATTCGTATTAGTACAGTCTTAGTTTGTAGAGGGCGCCATGTGATTTATGTGGGAATTTCCACTCAGTTTTTAACCTAAAATTAAACTAAACTAATCGAAACTAGCATGTATTTAATTATTATTTACCCTAGCTTAGTTGTAATTTAGTTTACTTTAGCTGAAATTTGAGCTGAAAAATGAGCAAAAATTACCAGATGGAACTCGTGGCGCCCTCTGAAAACTCGGACTGAACTAATAGGGACGAATCTATCGTGTTTCAATAGGGACTTTTTAGTTACAAATTCTCCTCCTAAAAAACTATAAATTCTTGGTTTTATGTAATGATATCAGCTGCATTCCTAAACAAATCGATACAAATACTCTACATTGGGTGATATTAAATCAACTTCAGAAACTCAAAGCGCAGAAATTTAAGAATTATCAGAAAGATTAGTTAATCACGAGTCTGAAATCGAGGAATTGAAAAACAATGTCCAAATAACGCAACTAGTGATACTAACTCCGATGAGACGGATCGTCTTTTCCGAGAATTTTCAGAGGCAGAAAAATTTGCATAATGGTTTTTGGGCTTAAAGGTAATTACTTGGACCCACAAATGCACTAAACTGATTGATTGTAACAACCGTATATATTCAATATCTTTAGTCGGTAAACCTAAAAATCCCGTTAATGATGCGCGTTGTCGGCATTGTGAAAATATTGATGATGCAAATAAGGTATTAAATCGTGCTAAATCATTGCGTAAATCTGCTGACTTTTCCAACGTCGTCTTAAATCGTGAAACAACACATTAATCATCGTCAAAAGTACAAGGGTTTAAAGGAGAAAGTAACCTAGCAAAATGAAAATAGGGAAAATGTGATCATTATCTTGGGAAAGATTTTTGAACTTTGAGTTGGTTTGATTGATTTAGTTAACTTTGACGTCCGTCTTTTACATGCTGGACCTGTGAACTTCTATGAAATTATAGTTAATTCAAGATACTGTTTCTCCTTCTCTTTTTTCTATTACTGAAACATGGTTAACCCCCACAGTTAATGATGCTGCTTTGTTAGCGAGCAGACTATTCAGTAGTTTGTAGGTGTGACAGAGATGTCATTAGAATTGGAGGAGGGATTTTAGTGCTTGCTAAGGATCAACTGCATATTTACTCAATGAGATGGGAACACCGCTAACGATTTTTTTTTTGTCAGTTTAAATAATGAAGTTGGTGATTTATCTACAACCTAATTCTACTGCTGAGAATGATTATGGGTATGGGTATATTTTACATTCCAAACTATTGAACCCAATTATTTTAGGTGATTTCAACCTTCCCTCAGTTGATTGGTAACTTGTGAGACAGCATGTTCGAGTGATAGCCCATTAGACTTTCAAATGGTTTCATTGCTCTTGGTTATATACAAATTGTTAACTTTTCAACTTAGGAAACCATATTTTGGATCTCCTATTGATGCAAGACTTTAAAGTGTCTGCGGCCTATCTTGAGTTCGCTGCAGAACGAACAAAGATAATCGATTGTACGTTTTTGGCAGCAGAGTCCTTGTTGGTATCCAAGATGGTTACAAAAACAATGGCGGCCATCGATTAAAGCCGCCCCCTCCAGGAAGACGTAGTCGCTCGTAAAATACTTCCAAGACACAAGACTCAAGATACGCCGTACACACAATAAGTTTTATATCAAGTACACTCCCTTGGGAAAATTTTGGGCCAAGTGATCATGTATTTGTTGATACCACATTCCAAAGTTTTTTTTCCCAACTTCATGCTCTAAATGTATTGGATATAATTACGATAATTGTGTTACGTCATGACAAATGCGGACTTGGGTAGTAGCCTGCAAGGCATGAAATGGATTGTCTGAAAAATTAGTCTGACCTCTATTTAACAGCTTGTGTAAGATGGATTTGTATTCTTCCAGTTTGTATATCCCGTTTCGTCTAAACACCATCACGTGTGCGACCCCCATGGATGAATAGTGATCTAGTTAATTAATCTCAGTTAATTAAAGAAAAACAAACTATGGAGAAATTGGAAAAAAAACTAACGACTTTTCTGTTTTTTAAGGAGCGTTCTGTTAAAGACAATAAACTCAAAAGTCGGCATTCGAGGAAACTCTAATTTACCAGTCCAAACAGAATAACAAACCTTTTTTTTTTCGATATGTAAAAACAAATGTAACACGTGATACCAGACTTAAAAAAGGAAAGGGGAACTTGCACAAGGCAACGTTGAGAATCGTAAAGTGCTATGTCAGTTTTTGTTTTAGCTTTTTCTCATCTGATAAATGGTGTTGTCCCATTTTTTGTCCATTATTGGTTTCTGTATTTCTCCAGAGATGTGGTACTGTAATAAGTAACATGATCTTGGTGGTCCGTACTCTGTAAGAAGTATCTTCCATCTAATGTGTGTATATACAGGGTGGTCCACAAAAAAGTGACGTCCAAACATTTTCTAAGCCCAACTTTTCTAGTTAGCACCCCTCAGAACCAGGAGAGGACACAAATCTTCTCGTCCCATTAGATTTGATTTCTGTTCTCTCCTGGTTCTGAGGGGTGCTAGCTAGAAAAGTTCGACTTAGATCTTTCCCATCATCTGAGGTTGATGGTAACCCCGAGTTTCGCTTGGTCTCTTGACTGGTAAAGACTGGTCGCTTTATTACGTCACTGTTTCCTTAACCAGTCAAGGGACCAAGCGAAACTCGGGTTTGCCGTCAACCTTCATTACGAAACTGTCGCCAGAGACCGAGATAGATCACGCTGTTTGCCAGAGTGCAACCATAAATTTTCTCCCCATGCAGAATGACGTATTTGAGTTCGTGTTGACAACAAACAAAGAAATTCCCTTTATTCTCCTCTTTCCGCTTTCATCTATGCAATGTTGTATAAAGTTCTATACGAATTTTAAAAAAATTCGCTTTAACTTTACAGCTAAACATTGTCGTGTAAACAAACCATGTCTAGTCAACAGGCTCTCATTTACAAACTGTTAATATAAAACTAGAATTTGGATTACATATCAGGAAGACAGAATTAAATAAGCTGCTCTAGCTCTCAAGCTATCTCCTAACAAACCATTGGCATAATCAAGCAAAAAAAAAATTTCTTGACAACCTGCTGAAGCAGGTGACAATGCAAGATACAGGGTGTCCATTTTATCGCTCCCACTTTAAAAATGCTCCCATTTCGATACTATCAGAATATTTAGCATGCACTTTTTCACATTTTGAAGACCAAAGGTTGGGATTTAATAGGACTGCAGATTTTTAAGGCCGCAGCTTTGGCATTGGCAAAACATACAAAATGATGGAATAACAGACAGTGCAAGAACGCACAGCGCTCGTGAGATTGTTTCATGAGAAAAATTCTGTGCCAGCGCACGAAAAGCATTCTGCACCAAGTTTAAACTGCCCAATGTCAACCTTGTAATCTCTTGTCGAACAATTCAGAGAATTATTGAAAAATCTGAAAGCGATGGCACTGTGCAAAATAAGTCCTGGAGAAAGAAAACTGTTGGGACAGATGAGAATATTGAAAAAATGCAGGCAGCATTTGCTGCAAGTCCAAAAAAACTGTGCGTAGGGAGTCAATAGAAACTGGAATGCGGAAATTACCACTTCATACTATGATCCAGTGTGACTTGAAACTGTTGTTGTTGTTGGCACAACAAGACAGGAGCATATCTCATTGTTCAAATGAAACTCTTGACGTTTTACGAAGACACTTAAATAACTGGTGGATTTCCAGACGAACCCTATCAGCATGGCTTCCTTGAAGCCCAGAGATAAACTCGTGCGACTTTTATTATGGTATTACTTTAAGGACAGAGTGTATTGCAGTAAATCCCAAACAACAGACGACCTAAAGTGCAAAATTGCGTGCAAAATACACCAGATTTCTGAAGAGACATTAACAAATGTATTGATAATTTCATTGTCAGACTAGAATGTAGTGCACAGTGATGGTGGTCACACTGAGCATGTTACGCACTTCTTGGTCAGTAAATGAATAATGTAGTCAATTGGGAATAAATCCCAAACATGGCACAGATCAGCTGTGGTACGAAATTCCGTAAATTGCACACCGTTCGAAGATTAGTGTTTTAAAAATAAGCGCCATAAAATGGACACCCTGTACAATAAACAACAAATGCACAACATTTCAAGCAAGGATTGTGCAGCAACAATGTTAACAATTCTTTAAAATTGACTGTCATTAAGCAAATAACACCAAAAGGTAGAAAACAGCGCAAACACATTACACAATATTGATTCGTACAGCCTTTCGTTGCTTAAATCCCTCTCGCGCTTTTGTAATGTTTTATCAGATAGGCTTTTGTGAAAACATACAAAAAAGTGATAGCTCTCAAAAAATTTTTTTTTTACGTATTAGAGCATTCACCCCATTGTGTGTAAACATGGGTACAAGAAAAAACTACACAATAAAGCCCACAATGGTTAGCAGAGCATGGTATCGAACGTACAGCCTGTACTAAAAAAATAAAATGTACCCATTCAGTGGGTACGTGTGGTGTTAAATGTTAATAATTGCTTGCCGCCTTATAACAATGTAGGTTACAGTAGTTTGTAACAGGAATTAACATGAGTTAAATAAGAAAAAAAAGTGTTAAGCACTATGTTGAGCAAGTTCAGTTATTGTGACGAGAGTGATCAATACCCGTATTCCCAAAAAAATCCCAATTAACAGATTTCAGACATCAGTGTTAACCTGTATTTGAACATAAAAAAAACCGCCAGTGGTCGTGCGTTTCAAGTGTCATATGATAAAGTCTGTCATATATCTTGCCGCAGTGTTGATAAGATTTCATATTTAACACGTTTCTTTTAATTGTCGTATTTTTTCATAATTGCTATTTTCTGACCCTTGAATTTTCATTGACCATTCGTTGAAAAATCCTGGAAAAGTCGTGTAATTTTAAGGTTACAGACGAGTACGAACTCTGACTGGTGATCATGATCAGTTACCAGGTGAATTTTTATAAAATAGTCGAATTGATAATTTTGTAACAGCTTAAATTCCTGCAGTGTACCTTCAGTGTGGCGTAAAACCTTGATTACTCCAATTCATAAAGGGATGTCGATCTTTAGTTAGTAACTACAGCGCTATTAGTTTAAAGTCGCACCTTTCCAAAATTTTCAAGAGAATTTCTCATGATGGAATTTCTCACTACTTAAGATTTTTTCATAAATGTGCTGCTTGGCTTTCGGCCTGGTTACTCAACAGTGAATAAGTTACTAGAAATTTACTATCAAGTTTTGTTATAGTTTTGTCGATATCCTTTTTTTTTTTTTATCCTTTTTTGATTTGGAGAAATCTTCCGATAAAGTTGGTCATTGTAAATTACGTGCAAGACTGGAGATTGTTGATCCAATAAAACATTTCTAGAGGTTTTGGGCCTCCCATAAGTTCTCAATCCAATTCGTAATTGGGTTATGCAATGGTTGAGTAATCGAAGATTGGCAGTCATCTTGGAAGAAGGTTGTTCCCCCAAGTGGTCTCCCTCAAGGTTCTCTTCTGGCTCCTCTGTTATTTCTTATCTACATGTTAAAAACAAATGTAATGATGACTCCAAAAAGATCGCTATCCTCAGAAATTTTTTATGGTCTATCTTTTAATTGGCCAAAGTCAACAATGGTGGAGCACGAATTGGCAAATACCAGTCAATGCAGGTGAACTTGGTTCCCTTCATTTTGGTGCAAACAATTCTCTGATCCAGTATTATTTTTGTCAGGAACCAATTACATCTGCTGCTTATACCGTCGCCTGGAAATAATTATTGTTGATAAATTTACATTTGAGCAACACTCGAAGAGTTGTTAGCAAATCTAATTCAGTATGTTTTTTTTTTTTGGTTTACCACACTATTACTTGCCGAGACCCCAGGGTAATGATCACTTGTTTTAAAGCTTTATTAGACCAGTTTTGGAATATGCAGTTCTCCTTTGGTTTACAAAAAAGACCGTTAGATGATTGAAAATACGTAAAGGAGGTTTACTAAGAGAATTAAAGGGGTTCACAAGGTTGAGCTAC
>JAHWFP010115231.1:0-10196 GCA_023313725.1 Lithobius niger | reverse complement strand
TAACATAACAAATATATGGTGAAAACACCACTTGTGCTGCGATTCAGGGGTGCCCACAGGAGATTCTTTTTGAATAGCAACTCTTCGTAACATATTTTTTTTTTTTTTGGGGGGGGGGGGAAGAGGAACTTAAATTTTTTTTTTTTTGTTTCTAGTCTATAAAATCTTGAAATCACTCCCTTTATGGAATTCCAATTATCTCCGGCTTCAGTGGCCCCAGAGCCCACTAAGAGGCACGGGCACAGCGATAAATAAAAATTTTCACATCGACACTGCGAATTTTTTTAGGAGTATCCCTACTACTCCAATCACCTGGTATTTCGCAAACAGCAGCGTTTAAATCACCAACGAAAAGAATTTGTTTTCAAGCCAGTGCCGACAGGGGTAGATTGCATGTCTTCAGCACCGAATTCAGGCCGGTTTGAGCGGGTGCTGTGTTGATAACCACGTGTTAGCCGGGAGGCAGACAGCAGAACAATCAGCTTCTCTACCACAATGCCTTTTGACAAGCATAGAAATACGAAACAATAGTGACAACTTAGTCTGTATGATTTTGTGTGCTCCTAAAACTGTAACACCGGCCAAGAACGAATACCTTTTCCGAACACTTGAGAAACACTTAGCGTTACGTCAGCACCAACGTTCTAATTTTGTGAATGAAGTTTTGAATGTTGCGGTTGCCACAATGTGTGAGTTTATATTCCGTGTTTATTTTTTCTAATGAAGGCGAGGGTGGGGAAGGAGGGGGGGGGGGGGATAAAATTTACCGTCGAAACATTAAATCACTGTTTTAATCTGCAAGTAAGTGGGTTAGTCAGACAGACATGGTGTGAGACGATGTGACAAACATCAACTGGTCGATTAATTCAAAATTATAATAACCCTAACGAAGCAATAGTCAGAACTATAAAGACGGGTCTTGTGAAGTACCCAGAATGGGGCTCGAAGACTTTCCACTTCCTATGCTGGGCCCCTACCCGCTGCCCCCACCCAGCTTAGCTCTTCAACGTTTCTCAGTGGTGATCTAAAGGCCACAAACAAATACAAGGAGGAAAGCAACCCTTTCTCGCCCTCTTCATATTTGCTTGAATTATTTCTAGTATGGAAGCCAGGAAGGAAGTTGCGCTACCTCCTTGCATATGTTTGTCACCATTAGGTCAGTAATGAACCTAAAGTCATCAATGTCACTGTGAGTCATTAAATATTAACAGTTCCTAGCTCCCCCGGCTGGAGCCTGTAGGAGGATTGCCAGGGTCCAAACCGTAAATGCAGTGATGCAAGTATCCAGCATAGGTTAGGGAAGTCCTGTATTTGAGTCCAAGTCAGGGCAATGAGTGCGAATGGTATCCGCGAGCACTGGGGCGTCAGATTCGATAGGCGTCTTGGTCCCGGCTGTACATCTCTGGCTTCCTACAGATCCCGGTGAAGGGAAGTGTATATGCACGGGGTGTTTCTCCGGCTGTTTCCCCGCCTGTTGCACAAGGGTTTCCTCCGGGCACTCCGGTTTCCTCCCTCAAAAAAAAAAAAACAACTGAAATGATGGTGGTAACTTCCACTTAATACATCTGCCGCTTGCGCCTTAAAAAAAGCTGTAAGCCTTCCGGCCGACACCTTCTATTCTATACTATCTGTGAAGGTAAGATTAGTGTATGGTGTATTCTCACAAGGGCAGTCTTAATGTAGACTGTTCATTTCGTCGCTAACCCGCTCCCTTGTGTTTTATTGTTTAAGATAAAGCTGTTTGCAAGTTCTTGTGGGAGACTGGGTTGTCAGGGTGCGATGATCTAAACTATACCTGGGATTTTTAAAGGGCAATTACATCCATTTTGACATGCATGCTGTACTTTTGGATCATTTACACAATAACTAAACACAAGAATTGCGGTAAGGATACGTTACGTCCGTCCGATATAACAATTTAATTATTGCATCACCAAAACACTATACGGAGACCGCCATTGTTTTGCTGGAACGCGCAGGAATTAATGCCGACTGATGTCACTCTTCGATTTCGACTAGCAGCCGATTGAGATAGCTCTATTGGCTGTGAGAGCTCGAGCGTCCGACGGCCTTAGCTGGCCACTACAACTGTCGGCCAGCGAAGGCTCGAGAGCTCTCACAGCCAATAGAGCTATCTCAATCGGCTGCTAGTCGAAATCGAAGAGTGACATCAGTCGGCATTAATTTCTGCGCGTTCCAGCAAAACAATAGCGGTCTCCGAATCGTGTTTTGGTGATGCAATAATTAAATTGTTGTATCGGACGTACGTAACGTATTCTTACCGCAGTCCTTGTGTTCAGTTATTGTGTAAGTGATGCAAAAGTAAAGCATGCATGTCAAAATGGATGTAATTGCCCTTTAACCCGCTCCCTTGTGATGTATTAAGATAAAGCTGTTTGCAAGTTTTTGTGGGAGACTGGGTTGTCAGGGTGCGATGTGTTAAACTATACCTGAGATTTTTAATTGTTTTCTACAATTTTACAGTTGCTAGTCTTCTACATGTTCCTAACAAATTTCTTTCCTTTGGTTGTAGACATTCTGTAGAATAAGTTGCCTATATACTAAAATGAGATTGACAGAGATCTTGTGTGTGCTGGCAGCGACAACCACCGTCGTGTTCTGTAAGTACTACCGTCGTTACCATCAGGGGATGGAAGACTATAGAGCAGTGACATTTGCGGCCATATTGGCACCAGATTGGCACCAGTTGGAGGGCGTAACTACAAGGTGCACTACATAAAAATGGAGAGAAAAACAACAGAAGAGCGGATTTCTTAGGCTTAAAATAACGTTGCTTTCACCAACAACAAAAATCGCGCGTTTTAGGTCTAAGAAATCACTCTTCACAGCATCGGTTTCAGTATGACGCACTTCTGTTTCTCTCTGCAGTGCCCCTTGCAGCTAACCCATTAAGGCTCCAGCATAGAGTTATATACAATAATACTACGTCGTGTCACTGCTCTATATTCTATATCTTTTCATTTTGTAACAGCGTTGTTTCGGCTGCAATGCATCTCTGTCTGTAAAGCTTGTAAGGGGGCATACATAAATGACGTCATACATGTATGTTCTTTTTTCATCTCTTCCTCCCTCCCCTGTCCCACTGCGTAACAACTTTTGTAAAATCTCCTTGAAAATGATGTCACAAACGACGAGTTCCCCATACCCCTTCATAACTGACAAAGAAGGAAATAATTTGGGAAAAATGGTAATTTTCCAAATTTTTCAGACAATATTTTTAGGATAGTTACAAGAAAGCGGCTGCAGCGACTACTTGGTCGCAACCGTTCTTCTGTACACTTCCTCTACAATCGAAAATGTTGACGCTCACACCTATCACTCACTGCAACAACGTTCTTTATTATACATGGTGTTTCATCTCAAGTGTTGCTGCTCAATATCATCCCTAGAATTGCAGATACGTCTAACATGGCCATGGAATACGTCGGAAAATCCAGGGGAAAATCAGACGGTTAAACCGAAAATGACGCTGACGACCGGTTTCAATGTCAACGAAAAACCAACTCCGGAAGTAGCAGAGACAGGGGCATGACGTAAATTGCAAACTTGTAGAGGACGAAGACATGACCTCAACAAAGCAAACAGGGCAGAAATGGGTTCAAATGTCAAAGAGGTACAGTAAAAACCGTATGGGTCTTGCAGCCCCATTGCAGGGCTTGACCACAACCGAACCTGAGGTGGAAACACAGACAGGCACCAATAGGAAATGTCTACCTCAGGGATTAATGCAAACAGGCTTCTCATGGATCCACCAGGTCTGCCTGCTAATCCTTTTGCTGTACATACAGTGGTGCCTGTCTGTGTTTCCACCTCAGGGTGGGTTGTGGTCAAGTCCTGCAATGGGGCTGCAAGTCCCATATTGGTTTTACTGTATCTCTTTGACATTTGAACCCATTTCTGTTCTGTTTGCTTTGTTGAGGCCATGTCTTCGTCCTCTACGAGTTTGCAATTTACATCATGCCCCTATCACTGCTACTTCCGGAGTTGGTTTTTCGTTTACCTTGAACCCGGTCGTCAAGGTCATTTTCGGTTTAACCGTCTGATGGCACCCTGGATGTTCCAACGTATTTCATGGCAATGTTCGACGTATCACCAATACTAGGGATGATATTGAGCGGCAACACTTGAGATGAACCACCTTGTATAATCTAAAAATAGTAACCATCAAGATTGCCGCTTAAAAACGTGTTAGCTTTTATAGACCTAGTTCTAAATTTTAGGCGTAATTGCCAGTTTTTAGGCCTAATTTGTACCCGCCGTTTTAATTTCGTAAGTATCAGCTCACGTAGAATTTTGGTTCGAGAGTAGGCCCATTCATCCATGCAACACGGTGTCGGAACTATTTTAAATGAAGCCGATGTGTGTCGCTGACGAAATCCTTTTTTTTTTTACGACTGCGTGTTTTCCTGTAGTGGTTAAATGTGACGATCAAAAATTATTATTTCATCGAGTTGCGTCGAGAAAGCCTATTAGGTATAAAGACGCAACGGTGTTTTAATTTGCCGTGTTCGTTAACTAATTTTTGGACGCTGAATTTAATGGCGAAACCGTTTGTCTCTTTCTGGTTCCGTTTTGGAGTTGAAAAAGGCGACGGACGAACGGACAGACAGACGGATGGACAAAATCGTTGCTGATAGTCTTCCCGGTCATTTCGAATGTACAGAAGACTGAAATGGAAAAAAGTCAGTAGCGTGCACAGAGCCCCAAGAGGCCAAGGGCAACTTTTAGTAAATGGGCACAGTCAGTTTTACAGGACATTTTTTTCTGGAGACCTATTAATTTAATTCCCATTTTTTTTAACCTTTTCTCTTAGCCTTTTTTACCCCCTTTTTTACTCGGTTTTGGGCCTTTATAGGCACTTTCTCATGCACCGCCGAACTAGCTCACCCCCCCCCCCGGTTCCGCTCCCCTCCCGTGCTCGCCACCGGAAAAAGATACTGAGAACACATGTTTTGGAGTCATTTCTTTATGCAGAATGTTGCAGGCTATAGAGCAGTGACATTTGCGCCATATTGGCTCCAAGTATGGGTTTTGGAGGGCGTAACTACAAGGTGCACTACATAAAAATGGAGGGAAAAACAAGGGAAGAGCAGATTTCTTAGGCTTAAAATAACTTTATTTTCTCCAACAACAAAAATCGCGCGTTTTAGGTCCAAGAAATCACTCTTCACAGCATCGGCTTCATTGTGACGCCCTTCTGTTTCTCTCTGCAGTGCCCCTTGCAGCTAACCCATTAAGGCTCCAGCATAGAGTTATATACAATATTACTACGTTGTGTCTCTGCTCCACACTATAAAAATAAAAAATTGTCATACAAATAATTCTCTAAAAAATGGGATGAGACCATCGGTGTGCACTGTCTGGTCTTCGAACTGCTACAATGTGTTAGGATGGGCTGAAAAAATTAAATTTTCGAAATCCAGAATAGAATAGTGCAGAAAAGTTGCCTTTTCGCATCACTACCACAGATAAAAAATTGATCACTCTGAGGTCACGTGTTGGGTTGCCGCAAGAGCCTTGAAGTTTAACATTGTACGTCAAAGGCGGAACGGGGAAAAAGGCAAAAATGATGATTTGATTGTTTACAAATTTAATTTTAACATTATCTCATTTGAAAAATCCAGAACCCATAAAAGGTTACCACAATTTCAAGGATTGTTATTCTATTTTCCAGAAATTTGGTAATGAGGTTATGGGCGGAAATGGCTGTTTTAGCCTACCTTTGATGTTAAATTATACCCATAGTTCTGAACAAAAATTAAATTCCTTTTAATCACAGCATTGTTTGCATGGTTTCTGAGAATAACAAATGAGATAATGATAAAATTAAATTTGTAAACATTCAAATCATCATTTTCGCCTTTTTCGCCGTTCCGCCAATTGACAAACAATGTTAAACTTCAAGGCTCTTGTGGCAACCCAAGACATGACCTCAGAGCGATGAATTTTTTTTGTGTGTCGCAGTGATGCTAAAAGGCAACTTTTTCGCACTATGACATTTTGAATTTCGAAAATTTAATTATTTTTTCAGCCCCCCCCCCCCTCTTCCCCTTGCATGACATTCCCTAAAATGTATGTATGGCCCCTAACACATGGACACACTTTAGTGGCAGGGCAAAATGACAATTACTAATTAGACATGAGAAGGAAAATACCCAACAGTGATCACTAACTAGTATTGGGCTGAAAAAAAGCGGGTTTAGAGATGGAAGCCAAATGGGCACGCCTTATAGCGAATTTGTGCTTATGAAAGCAATAAAGGAGGTGGTTTCCTGACAAGAAAAACTCCAACAGAGTCATGCAATACGGGCTCGAGTAAAGTACACAACAACAAAAAAAAGTTTGCATAAAAGAAGTTAAACTGCAGAAGTGATACATTAACTACGGAAGTCTGTAGCGCCTCTATACAGTCGGAAATCGAAACCGAATGTCCCAATAACATGTTGACTGCTCTAACCCCAGAGCTACTATGGCGCTGTCCACGTCCAGATCTCCACAAACTCCAGACCTGGAAAGTCTTTATTGCCAAATGGGTGTCTTTTTTATTTCTATTTCTTTTTATCTAGCCTGTCTCCCCCCCCCCCCCTCTCCTAGTTTGTTACTGGAGTCCAGATGCTACAGCAATCATAGCATCCGGACTCCTGTAACAAACTGGTGAGCAACCCTCATAGATGAAAAGAAAAAGAAATGACAGCCATTTGGCAATAAAGACTTTCCAGGTCTCCAGTTTGCGGAGATCTGGATATATGGACAGCACTATCGTAGCTCTGAGGTTGGAGCAGTCAACGTGTTATTGGGACAGCCGGTTTCGATTTCCGGCCACATGATGCGATAAAACACAATTTGCTTATTTATTTTAACGCACAAGTAGGTACACGTGCTCCCGGGTCATAGCATGCGGTTTCTGCAGTAAACAAAAAAAAATGAGCTGATAAGGGCAAACAGAGCCTTAGAGGGCTTTTATTTATTCCAGTTGCCGAATGCTATGACAGTACACTATTTATGTGTCTACTTAACTGCATTGTTGAGTTCATTACTTCTAACCACCCACCCTCAGGCAGACTACCTTTGTCTGGAAAAACTGGAATAATCAATGGATAATTGGCCCTGTCTCCCCTGTAGAATATTCAACATTTAGAATACAGCCAGTTTGCACAGGAAATGTCATGTGTTTTCCATGTTAACGTACAAAGAGTCTTCCGCTCTTCCCCTTTATTTCATTTTTTTCTCATACATTGAAGTGCCATTTCAGACTATACACTGACGCCAGCAGTGACGTTGTTAAGTCACGCAAATCTTGTCAACAACATAACGCCGACCAAGGTATTAAAGCCCCAATATTGTTATAATGATGAGCGTGCTAGATTTGACACCATCATGGCCGACATTAAAGGACCTTTGGTATATTCTAAAGCAGGCTTCAAATTTATATTGGTAGCCATTAACACTTTTTCTCGATGGATGGAGGTGGTACCTTTGAAAAAAGATGGGGGACCCAACACTGTGACAGCACTCGTAAATGTCGTATTCACACATCATAGCATACTGCATATTTTGCCATTATACTACAGCAGCTACTTCTGGGGAAATTTACTGGTTTATATGTGTAAATGGTAGGGTATAAAGCCTAAATTTATCTCTCTTTACCGTCCCAAAGTTAATGATAGTAATAGGATTAGTAGGGTATAAACAAAGTTATTGCTATGTATGTAAATACCAAACATACGAATTAAAGGCATTGGCCCGTTGGCTTAAATAAATTCCAATATTGTGCTTAATGGTAGTATCTACAAGATACGTTCTTTGATATTGTAGCACAGGAACTGCTTCTGTGATTGCAACCTTACTAAGTAATTACATCATCTCATAGGTGAACGCAGTGTGAACGCAGTGTGAACGCAGTCTTTAGGTTGTGACAACAGGTTCCACAGGCAGATTTTGAAAAGGAATTAGGAATCCCTTTTTAATTTACTGTCTTGTTCAATGTGACAGTCGTGATTTTTAAATGAGTCAGAGAGAATTAGGCCGTCAGTCAGTACCATACTTTAAAATTTCCAACATTTTAAGTCGAAAAGTTTTAATGCTCCTAACAGTAATTCCAATGACATTAAATCGGTTTCGTAATGATACTTAAAACTTCGACCATTTATCTGAGCGGTACACCCGTTGACTTGAGATTGTGAATACCTGCATATACCATATCTGTAAACTCATCAAGTTCTATAAATGGCTTGCCTTGGTGTCAGGTGTGCTAAACAAATATTTCTTCCTGAGCTTACGGGATACGATGCTTATACTCAAGCCAAAATCGTGCGCTAAAAGACATTTCCTCTCCTATATGGCAATCCTCTGACCCTGGGGCACACAAGCACGTTACTTTTAAATACAGTTCATTTGCTTATTTAAAAATATAATCGAACTTATCACCAAAACACACACCCCCCCCCCCCATCAAAAAAAAGAAGAAATAAAGAGGTTAGATGAACGACAGGTTTATTTTTAAATCAAGGAGCATCACCACTTAATTATTACTCCCAATCAATCTCAATTACATTGTGGAAACAACAACGCATTTGTGAGGCATGGAAGAGATACAATTATTGTGCAGATTCTTAAAACATTAAATCATTCAACATTGCTGAATGCTATGAAGCATTTGTGTACCAGCACTTGCGACAATGAAGTAATTAGTCGCTGTCTAGTTGCCAGCTGTAAAACACAGAATTTACCTCGCCATTTGCAATACTCAACTATGTGTACAAGTGTATATTGCTCGTGTTTAAAAAAAAAATGCTCAGTTTCATAAACCCGCCCAGGCAGCACAACCATTGTGTTATATAGGTTACTGGACGACCTGCTGCAGGGTCTTTAGATCGAAAAATGTGAGTGGAAAATTTTAATTTTGTTTCATTTCCGTTTGTTTTCTAGGTGAGGAAGCACAATGGACGATTTGCAACGACCTGTTTAAAGAAAAGCTTGGCGGCATTACAAGCATGATGAACGAGTGAGTACCCGATGATGATGTTAAACTTTATCGTGAGATTAAAACCGAAAACGCAATCTGCTCTTGAAACTGTGAACACTTGGTCTTCTGACTTGGCAGCTGCCGATAAACGCTCAAATGTTTAGCACTCCAACTTAGTAGCAAAAACTCAAACTATAAATACATATTGGACAATTGATACCTTACACCTGAATATTGTATAAAGGATCTCGGAGTATATTTGACCGTCGATTTAAATTTCTGAAATCACTGCACCTTGTTGGTCTCTCGTGCAAAGCCACTGGGCTGCTTGATTAAGTGCTGTTTTTTTTTTTAAACTGATGATGCTTTAACTTGGCTAGGGCTTTCATTGTTTGTGTACGACCTATTATGGAATATGCGAGTCCTGTATGGTCACCACATCACATTAAGGATATAAAATTGCTGGAATCTGTACAGAGATCCGTCGCAAAATATATCCGAGGTTATTATAATCTTTCTTGCAAAACAGTGCTCAACTAACCTAGGCATAGAATCACGTGAATCAAGACGTCTTTATGCGGATGTAACATTCACTATCTCTGCGAGGACTTGTCAATATTGAGCCCAATCTATTTTTCAAAATACGTGGGAACGAGTATACTAGGGGTCATCCCATGAAACTCACTGTTTCAGTAACTAAAAAGGACTGCACTAAGTATTTCTTTGCGAATCATGTGGTATGCCCGTGGAATAGTCTTCCCTCCGAGCTGGTGGCCTCGACCAGTCTGTTCAAATTTAAACAACGGCGCAAATTGATGGACCTCTCTTCGTTTCTAAAATGTTTTTAGCGCCCATGTAGCCACATTTTCTTTATTTATTGTTGATTGATGGTGTTTGTGGTGGTGTAATATGGGTCAGGTATTTAGTGGATCACACAGATCCCTATTCCTGTTTCCCCAATTGTCTTTTTTCGGGCAATGAACTTATCTCACAGAGAACCTATATTTTAACACTTAACAAATTTTAATGATTTTAATCGATGATTCTCAAACTAAGATGTGGGCATTCTAGGTGTTTGTGCAGACCACTGCTGGAATATTCAACTCCAGTGTGGTCTCCTAGCCTTGCTAAAGATATTGATCAGTTGGACTCAGTCCAGAGAGAGAGTTTACTAAGGGACTTACTGGATTAAGACACGTCCACCACTTGG
>JAHWFP010115223.1:0-11739 GCA_023313725.1 Lithobius niger | reverse complement strand
CTTGGTCCATGGTTTTTGGGCCAGACTTGCGAGTCGGTAGACGCAGGGTGGGTAAGGGTGATTTCCGCGATAGGCTCCAGCAGTCCTGTCAGGAGATAGCCTTTGAAATGCCCAGCGTCTTGAGGCTTGGGGGGATGCCAGTAGCCCCTTGGCTTGTCCCAAGTGGCATTTTCATTTTCGCTCTGGCGTCCCTCCCGAAGGGTTCCACTCTACCTGCAAGGTACTTACAGGAGTTCCGGCGGCTGTGTTCTCGGTATGCCGGTTATCAGCGGCTGTTTACTGATGGGTCGAAGTCAGACGCTGGCGTGGCTTGTGCTTGTGTTTGTCAGGGAGTGACGGTTGCCCATCGCCTTCCATCAGGCTATTCTGTGTTTTCTGCAGAGCTTTTGGCTCTCGGTTTGGCGGTGGAATGGATCCTTGGCCTTCAGGGCATGCATTTCATTTTCTTTAGCGATTCCATGAGTGCCCTGGAGTCCTTGGCGAATTACAATCCTCGGAACCCCTTGACACAACGTGTCCAAGCTTTGCTTTCCTGCTTGCCTGGCCAGTGGAAAACCGTGCTTTTCTGCTGGATCCCGGGCCATGTTGGGATAGGTGGAAATGAGCAAGCGGATTCTGCAGCAAAAGGGGCCCTTTCTGGCCCTCTCGGTAGGGATCTCAGGCTTGTTCCCTCGGACGCTTTTCCAACTCTGTGTCTGAGGTTACATGCTTTTTGGCAAGCCTCGTGGGATGGAAAGGACGGCAATAAATTACGAGCTATTAAAGGCACTGTGGAGGAATGGCACTCGGCGTGTCGCCGCAGTCGCCGTGAGGAGGTGGTGTTGGCCCGTTTGCGCATTGGTCACACTCGACTTACTCACTGTTTCCTTTTGCGGGGGGTTGACCCTCCTGAATGTTATTGGTGTCGGCGGCCACTTACGGTCCGGCACTTCCTTGTTGATTGTTGCCATCTTGATGGTTTTCGTCGTCGTTTCCATCTTCCGCATGACATTGTGCATCAATTGGGCGATAAGTCTGTCCTCCTGTCCGGTGTTTTTCAATTTTTGCAGGAGGTACAGATGTATGACAAGATTTAGATTAGGGGTTTGAATAATATCTCTGTAATGTGTGGTGCAGTGGCAACCCGGACCACTGCACTGTGACTGAGGTTGGCGCTAATGACCAAGCTGTCGACGCGCCATTAAGCCTTATCTCCCCCCCTCCTAAACCACTGCACTGTGACTGAGGTTGGCGCTAATGACCAAGCTGTCGACGCGCCATTAAGCCTCATTCCCCCTCCCCCTAAACAGTGGGCGCGCCATTAAGCCTCAATTCCCCCACCCCTAAACAGTGCGCTGAAGTTGAATTGACAAAAAAGGGGGAAAAACCCTAATCACAGGGTTGGCGCTAATGACCACGTTGTCGACGCGCCATTAAGCCTCATCTCCCCCCCCCCCCTAAGGGGCCAATCCCCCCCCCCCTAATCACAGGGCTATGCAGGATTCAGGAACTACTTTCTGGGCTGTAGCGTATACATTTTTGTGCGTGTAATAACAGTATTTTATATGTTGTTTTAGGGCAAATTAAAACTAGCTAAATACACACTAGGCCACATACGGCCTCCGTGGTGACCTTATCAATATTACGTTAAAAATTAATTGTTTTGTTCTTTTTTTAGTGTTTTGCTGAAATTCCACTTACCTCCAATTTCAACAAATAGGGTAGGGATCACCAGGGAACGACTTTGTTAACTTTGCTTTGTTTTTGTTGACAAAAATATGTTATTTTAGGTAAGGTTTGGTCAGATGCCTTGACATTGCGCGTCAGTTGGGCGATAAGTCTGTCCTCCTGTCCGGTGTTTTTCAATTTTTGCAGGAGGTACAGATGTATGACAAGATTTAGATTAGGGGTTTGAATAACATCTCTGTAATGTGTGGTGCAGTGGCAACCCGGACCACTGCACTGTGACTGAGGTTGGCGCTAATGACCAAGCTGTCGACGCGCCATTAAGCCTCAACCCCCCCCCCCCCTTGGCTTGAATTTCACCAGGCAGGGACCGAAGCTCCACAATGAAACGACTTCGTAACTTATTTTTCCTCTGGCCGTTTTTTTCCTTTTTCCTTTGTTTATTTTTTCCTTTGCAGCTTCTTTTTCATGGCTTTTCCTTAGG
Source organism: Lithobius niger (assembly GCA_023313725.1). Taxonomy (NCBI): domain Eukaryota; kingdom Metazoa; phylum Arthropoda; class Chilopoda; order Lithobiomorpha; family Lithobiidae; genus Lithobius; species Lithobius niger. Next base: position 9,590 of record JAHWFP010115223.1, on the reverse strand, counting down.
CATTTTCTTCCAGCAAGTTCGTTTCTCAGGTAATTTTTTCTTTTGTCTGAGTTTTCCACTTTTTTTTTCCTGCAGCTTTATTTCCGCAGCACAACGCCACTTACACAGATGTAATTTTCTGAAATTGTACATTTGGCTATTTAAATGAAGAAATTGTACATTGGCTATTTAAATAAAAAATCATCAATTTTTATCCGTGTATATTTTAGGAAGTAATGTCAAACTTTAATCACACAATTCTTTTTTTACGGCACCATTGACGTTTTTTTTTTTAGGCGGTGTAGTTTTGGATAAGAAATCGGAACTTGGAGCTAATTTTACCGCTGTTTGTGTCGATTTAGACCCTCTTTGCTCTTTTTTTTTTGGCTTTGATGATTCTAACAACTTACTTTTAGTTCCTCTTTCTATTGTGCCGTTAACGGCTCGTGGATCCCCAGTTCAACAATCACCCTGTTGTTGGGCCCGATTTGGGCAGCGGTACCAGTACGGAAATTGCACTCTCCCATTAGTCTGTATAGGCTAAAACCAAAATTTTTTTTATAAACAACAGTTTTAGTTGACACACTTTTTATTCCCTTCCGCACCATGACCTATGTAATATTTTACTAGAAATAAAGAGTGAGATTCTAAATGACCGTAAGTCAGTCATAAACTGAACTGAGATAAAAGCAAAAAACTTATTACTCTCGAAATAATAATACCAACACATCAGTTATTTTTGGTGAAGTATCTATATTGTTTTATTTCAAAATAAATATTTGACTTGCGCCCTTTTGGTGAAAAACCTTTGACTTACGCCACTTTCTCAACTTTCGGCATTTCAATCGTAAGAACCCCTTCCCACGCCTTGTCTACGCCGATTTCGAGTGTATCCTTTGCCACGGACCACTGCACTGTGACTGAGGTTGGCGCTAATGACCAAGCTGTCGACGCGCCATTAAGCCTCATCCCCCCCCCCCCCCTTTTGCCACGTGTAGACCGCGCAACCCGAACTTTCCACGAGTTCGACGACAAAATTCCACCAGCACGCTCCTTGCAGCTTCGGTTACGTCGTTGTGGGACAGAACGGGGAGATTGTTATTGAACAATATTACTTGGTAGAAGATGCCGTCGATGTGTTTTACGAACGCATGCAGGAAGAAGCCCAAGATTACTTTATGCTGTTGGTAAGACGTGAAACCGCTCAAACTCACCCGAGCCGAAGAACACGGCTACACTCGCACCAAAGTCTGCCATTACTGCGAAAAGCCCTCCGACTGCAAAAACCCCAAAAATGTAAGCTAGGTAAAGGTAAGGGACCATTGTCACGCCAGTGGGAAGTACAGGGAAGCCACTCATTCGAAATGCAACTTGGGCGCTCGAGAACGGAGAACCATGTCCGTCGTTTCCCTCAACCTACAAGGCTACGACATGCACCTCCTTGAATCTGCCGTGCAGGTGTATCAAAAAAACTTTTTTTTTTTATTTACGACTTTCAATAGTGTGGAGAAGTTGCCTTACAGTGTGATTTTTTATTTTTTTTTTTGTAGGTCAATATCTTCAGTTGCCGCCAGGGGCCTGGTTTACGACAAAATTGACTCGGATTTCGTCATTTTCGACACTTTTTCAATAAAATTTTAAAGTATTATTTTTTTACAGATGGAACTAGCAATAGTGCAGAAACGTTACGTAATGGGTTAATAATTGTATAAAAAAAATTAAAGATATGGACCAAAGCCTCAGTTTCCTCCAGGGGGCTCTTGTTTGACAAAATTCACTCGATTTTGTCATTTTCGACTTTTCAATAAATTTTAAGTATCTATTTTTTTTTTTTTAGAAATAAAACTAGCAATAGTGCAGAAACGTTACCTAATGTTTCAATAATTGTGTATAAAAATAATTAATGGCGTGAACCAAAGCCTTCAGTTGCCTCTGGGGGTCTCATTTTACACGATTTGCTCAAATTTGACAGTTATTTTTAATAATGCGTGAGGTGAGATATACTCAAAAGTGTGGACGAAGTTTGTGTCTAAGAAGAGATCTAGTAGCACTGGTACAGAGGCCATTATACGTCACTAATTAGGTTCAAAATAATGAATGGTACAAATGAAGCCTGTAAGCTTAGTGGTGTAAAACTAGGTTATGGCCGTCGTCTAGGGTTCTTACGTGCATGATTCTCACAAGGGGGGGAAGGGGGGGTTGTAGGAGAGGTCCACAGGACAAATTGCTGATTGGTACAGGTTAGAAGTAATCTTGCCGTGTTTTGTAACAGAGTTGACGCAGGCGGCACATTAAATGTAATTAATAAACAAAAACGGAACGTTAAATGTTTAGAGTAATGGTCTAAAAGTCAAAACCTAGAAGGAACACCGACAAGGTTTGACAGTAAGGGTCTAGGTGTAAAATTTTGTAAGAGGCTGGTAAGCATTAGACCCTCACTACCCGGTGGTTAGCTTATAGTTCTACTCTATTCGGACAGAAAGTGTGTATGAACGATTGTAGCAGGTTTTCTTTGTTCTTAAAATATTGTTATGGAACTTTAAGAACATAACTTTCTTGTGAAGTTTGGCATTTTGTGTCTTTTGATGCTTTAGAATTTTTTTTATTTTTTCGTAGATTTACGGCAGAGGATAACCAGTAATGCTCTCTGCTGCGAATACCCTGCAATTTTACTAAATCGAAAAATAATTTTCAACATACAGTAAAGCAGTAAACCTATATCATACTACCACTGGATCAACACATGGGAGGATTTCGAGTTTTTCGTGAAAATGTTTTTATTTCTGACCACCGGGTAGTAAGGGTCTAATGCTTACCAGCCTCTTACAAAAGTTTACACCTCGACCCTGACTGTCAAAGCTTGTCCGTGTTCCTTCTAGGTTTTGACTTTTAGACACTTACTCTAAACATTTAACGTTCCGTTTTTGTTTATTAATTCGTGTTACTTTTAGAATTGCAGCTAAACTGTAAAACTGAGATTTTAACACAGAGACCCATGGCTGACTCTTACTAACGCCAGTGTTAATAATGGAAACAAATCCTTTAATCTTCAGTCTTGCAGCTGGCGTTTGCTAATTAGCATTGTTGCATAATAACAATGTTTAAAACAATGTAAAACAATCAATCTGGTCGTTTAGAGCTCCATAACCCCTGAATCACTTGACCAATTAGAAAATGCCTTATGGAAAGGGCACATCTACAGAGCAATACCTGTAAAATGAGCTAAGAACCGGCTTCATAGGACAGATGCTTTGACCTATAGAGAGGACAGACGAAAGGTACATCCCCAGACCAAGACCAAGACCAAGACCAAGAAGTTGCCTATTTGGCCCCTCTCTGTATCTCGGGTTTGGCTCGTCCGAATTTCACAATTTTTGGACTGCAGACAGGCCTTGACTAGTCAAGGCTAGATTCCAAATTTGGTTTAAAAATGTTTACTTTTGACGGAGTTATAATCTCTCAAAGTTGAAAGTTTACCACAGAGATCCTTAATCGCCAGTTATGCACTTGTAATTTAATAAACCTGGAGAGCGCCTCCAATTAATTAACAACATTAAAAACATTTACATTCAATGTTAAGTACATTAGCGACCAACGCTGTATTCATTGAGCAACAGTTGAATTAATGGCAAGCATTCGTTATAAAACCTCGTTCAAACAATAACCATGATCGCGGCATTGCACCAGCCAAAAACCCACTTTCAACAACACACCATATTACGTATTCGTGGTAGCGTGCCCACAATAATTGTTCCCACCGCTAGACTACATGAATCCTCTTAGCCACCGTTTAACGTGTTACTGGATTTTTGAAAGTCATTAATTAATGGATTGCTCCACCAAAAGACGAAAGTTCGGGGCCAACACAACGCCAAAATCGCATCGCGCTAATGCCGACCGGACCACACCCACTGAATGAAAGTACAACACATTACCTTGTCATGGCCATAAACGGAGTGGCATCTTGTGCATGAGGCTCTGAAGTAGTTGGTAAGACTGTCAGACATTCAACATCAAAGACAGACGTAAAATCTTCCCTTAATATTGTATGAAAGTGCCATGGAAAACTTGCGTGACGGCGATGACAATTTCACGGCGAGGACGAAAGTGGACCCTACTCTACATTGTGCGTCAATTGGGCGATAAGTCTGTCCTCCTGTCCGGTGTTTTTCAATTTTTGCAGGAGGTACAGATGTATGACAAGATTTAGATTAGGGGTTTGAATAATATCTCTGTAATGTGTGGTGCAGTGGCACTGTGACTGAGGTTGGCGCTAATGACCAAGCTGTCGACGCGCCATTAAGCCTCAATCCCCCCCCCCCTATGAATAGTTTTAGCAGTTAGAATTTTGCAGGCTATATTTTAAAATTTTATAGACACTTTTAGGCAAAAAAAGTTTACCTCTTCCTTACAGTCAACATGTTACAAAAACAAAAGTGCGTCCAGTTTTGTTCATTCTGGTTACCCATTTAAAGAAGTGATATCCTACATCCAAATTGTACAATCTTAGTTATTAAGCAGATTTCCATAGTTTTTGCTTAGACTTTATTGAGATTAAAATAAGATTTAAAATTCAATTATAAAATGCTGTCCATTGGTGACTCTCGGGATAAATTAAGAGAACTACCGCGTAAAATAAGTTTAAATCAATCAGGTTAGGGGAAAAATTGAATTTTGCACTTCTCTGCACTAAATGAGGTTAGTAAATTTTGCTAAAATCGTAAAATCACGTTTGGGTGGTGGAGGGTTTCCAGTGGGGCTTCCAGATCAAGTGCCTGTATCACCTAAGTGCTTACGGATCCGGCTTGGGCTTCCCCACTAAACTGCTGGTTAGGTTCGTGGTTTCACACTCAATGACTTCATTAGCTATACAGCCGCTTATCACTGGCACAGGCCGATGTCGGTAGAACCTTAAATACGGTTCCTCCTTTACAAACTAACCACTGCCCGGACCACTGCACTGTGACTGAGGTTGGCGCTAATGACCAAGTTGTCGACGCGCCATTAAGCCTCAATCCCCCCCCCCCCCTTTACAAACTGATGCGTTTGGTATCAACAGTTGACACACCCCTCCTGCTGCTGGAGGTTGTGTTGGCCCGTTTGCGAATTGGTCACACCCGACTTACTCACTGTTTCCTTTTGCGGGGGGTTGACCCTCCTGAATGTTCTTGGTGTCGACAGCCACTTACGGTCCGGCACTTACTTGTTGATTGTCGCCATCTTGATGGTGTTCGTCGTCGGTTCCATCTTCCGCATGACATTGCGCGTCAGTTGGGCGATAAGTCTGTCCTCCTGTCCGGTGTTTTTCAATTTTTGCAGGAGGTACAGATGTATGACAAGATTTAGATTAGGGGGTTTGAATAATATCTATGTAATGTGTGGTGCAGTGGCAACCCGGACCACTGCACTGTGACTGAGGTTGGCGCTAATGACCAAGCTGTCGACGCGCCATTAAGCCTCATCTCCCCCCCCCCCCTATCTGTTATGGAAAGGGGGTCCAAAAAGAATACAGCTTTAAACCAACGAGACAAGACAAGATTTAGATTAGGGGTTTGAATAACATCTCTGTAATGTGTGGTGCAGTGGCAACCCGGATCACTGCACTGTGACTGAGGTTGGCGCTAATGACCAAGTTGTCGACGCGCCATTAAGCCTCAACTTTTTACATGGGTAACAAAGGAGATATCCGGTGAACGAATCTGTTATTAGCAGTATATTGCGATTCTTACACGGACTCTTAGTCATTGGCAGAGACTGCTTCCAATCTAAATGGATTGTGTGGAAAGGATGGTTCAAAGGAATGGTTTGTAGTCTACCAAGGGTTCGTAAGCCATGGCCTTTATATTGTTGGCACAGATGGCATACCCGGACGAACCTATGGACCAATCTACTCATTCTTGGAAAGTAAAACAATTTCTGAACTCGTGCCAAAGTTTTTCTGGCACCGAAATGTCTTCCCGTAACCGTACTATGGTTAAGATCCAACACTTGCCTTTGTAAATTCCTGGGAAGAAATAGCTTTACATTGGCGGGCGGCCCGGGTTCGATTCCCGGCCGATGCACCAAAAATGTAGAGTTTGGGGGAGTGGGCGCCCCTAACGTGATAATACTAAAGTGTGGGGATGGTTCAATGTACGATATTCAATAATTAAGAAGACATTTGGTTGGGTTCAATGTTTGATGTTTCAATGCTGGATTTTACACATAGCTTCGCTTGCCACGACTTAACCAAACAGTTCTTAATAAATGTTAATGTGATGGCTAAATATAATGAATAATAGGGACTGGGACTGGGAATAATTAAGTGTGGAGGACTGGGGTAATTGGGGAGGAAAGAGGAAAAATTTCTAATTGATGAGCCAAAGATTACTCCAAGTTGTCGACGCGCCATTAGGCCTCAATTCCCCCCCCCCCCCAAAGATTACTTACGGAAGATTTGGGATCGAATGGGGGCTTGGAATGAAATTATTATTACTTAAATTAACAATATGTTGGCAAGGCAATGCACATGCTTAACAATTGATTTGATTACGGAATACACAACAATACAGTGAGTGCGTTTTAATAATAGAGGCGGGGCACACTTAAGATCGTCATCCAGGCTCAGCTCAAGGGAATCAAGATGCTGGGTCATCAGTCCCAGCATCAGGTCGTCCAATATTGACGTTGGCAGGAGCTGAGGCAGGATGAGTCACTACAGAATGCCCCCCCTCCCTGAGACAAAAGTGTAGCAGCTCCGTATGATGCTTATGTATTCTTTAAACTTGTGTTTTGCAAACTTGTACTTGGAAATTGTCGAACAGGCTCAGGACCCAAAAACGAAAATGCACAATATTACACTTAATAAATCGATCCCGGTTAAAGGAAACGGAATGTCACTACACCACTTGATTTCTAGATCAACGATAACCTTCAGCAGTGACCCGAAGGTTATTGTTGATCCAAGAATCAAGAGGAATGATTATTTTAGCTACTCATAAAATATTCTGACGTTAATTATAGGCTACCCACGACCACATGTGTGGCAGCTGGGCCAGCGTCACATAATGAAACCAAGAAAAACTGAACCATCTGAACTACGACTTTTCAAGATACCAGAACTGAACTTTGCATCAGCTGACTACCGACCTGTTTGATTGCTAGATCTGTGAACTAATGAACCCCATTCATGCCAAATTTCTGTTGAAGCTGTAAAACTTAAGATTTCTTTAGGAGAATTCCCAGGGAAATTCCGTGCCGCACCCAAAGGTCAGTTAAGCTGATAACGGAGGCATCTGCTGCAGGATGTGGTACTGACAGCAGAGATGGCTTTTTTCCTCAAGATTTTTACCTCGAAGTAGGATGCCATCTCTCAATACTGAACGTGAATACACACTTGTAACGACGGAGAGGCTGCAAAAACTTCATCTGATAACTAGTTGCATAATAGTAGTATTCTATGATTAATATACAATTCAGTTACTCATCATAATTTCATTCCGGTCGTTTCAAATGGGGATTATTTGGTTGGTGTAATTTAATATTAAGAATTTGAATAAAAGATGTGATGTGTTGTCATTGTCAGAAGAACAAAACAACTTCGATTCATGTAGTGGCAGCCAGTGACTACTGGAGGCTTCACCTGTACCATTAGTCATTTGAACGTAATAAGTGACTTGTAATGGCCTCTGTACCACTGGTACTGGATTGCTACTTAGACACAAATTTCGTCCACACTTTTGAGTATATCTCACCTCACGCATTATTAAAAATAACTGTCAAATATGTGTAAATCGTGTAAAATGAGACCCCCAGAGGCAACTGAAGGCTTTAGCCCACCCCAATTATTATTTTTATATACAATTATTGAAACATTAGGTAACGTTTCTGCACTATTGCTAGTTTTATTTGTAAAAAAAATAGATACTTGAAATTTATTGAAAAGTCGAAAATGACGAAATTGGCCCTCTGAACAAGAGCCCTCTGGAGGTTGTGTGTGGAGGTTGTGGAGGTTGTGAGGAGGTTGTGTTGGCCCGTTTGCGAATTGGTCACACCCGACTTACTCACTGTTTCCTTTTGCGGGGGGTTGACCCTCCTGAATGCTCTTGGTGTCGACGGCCACTTACGGTCCGGCACTTACTTGTTGATTGTCGCCATCTTGATGGTGTTCGTCGTCGGTTCCATCTTCAGCATGACATTGCGCGTCAGTTGGGCGATAAGTCTGTCCTCCTGTCCGGTGTTTTTCAATTTTTGCAGGAGGTACAGACGTATGACAAGATTTAGATTAGGGGTTTGAATAACATCTCTGTAATGTGTGGTGCAGTGGCAACCCGGACCACTGCACTGTGACTGAGGTTGGCGCTAATGACCAAGTTGTCGACGCGCCATTAAGCCTCAATCCCCCCCCCCCCCCTGGAGGCAACTGAAGGCTATGGTCCACACCTATAATTTTTTTTTATAGAATTATTAACCCATTACGAAACTTTTCTGCACTATTGCTAGTTCCATCTGTAAAAAACGAACACTTTTAAATTTATTGAAAAAGTGTTGAAAATGACGAATTCGAGCCAATTTTGTCAAAAAGTGGCCCCTGGCGGCAACTGAAGATATTAACCTAAAAAAAAAATAAAAAAACCACACATACTAAGTGGACCATAAGGCAACTTTTCCACACTATTGAAAGTAGTAAATTTTAAAAAAAAGTTTTTTGATACACCCTAGCACAAGCTCAAGGGCAAGGGACTAGTGGAAGTCACTAGCCGAATTGCGGAAAGGTTTCAGAACATGACTATTAAAAGGAATCTTCGATTCATGGACAGTTTGAATTTCTTACAAGCTTCGTTGGACACTCTGGTGGAGAACCACAGGAAAAGCAACGTCGGCTTCCCCATCCACGTCGTGTGCAGGAATTGAAGGTGAAGGACGGGCTTTCCTACTCGGAGGCCCGGAAGAAGGCTAAACTATCGGCAGCGCCGATGGCCCGATCTTTTGCGCAGGTGTGCAGTGCGCCATTGCCTGGCCCAGTTAGTGAGTCTGCTGGTTTGGCATTTTCATTTTCGCTCTGGCGTCCCTCCCGAAGGGTTCCACTCTACCAGCAAGGTACTTGCAGGAGTTCCGGCAGCTGTGTTCTCAGTACGCCAGTTATCAGCGGCTCTTTACTGATGGGTCGAAGTCGGACGTTGGCGTGGCATGTGCTCGTGTGTGTAAGGGAGTAACGGTTGCCCATCGCCTTCCATCGGGCTATTCTGTGTTTTCTGCAGAGCTTTTGGCTCTTGGTTTGGCGGTGGAATGGATCCGTGGCATTCAGGGCACCCATTTCATTGTCTTCAGCGATTCCATGAGTGCCCTGGAGTCCTTGGCGAATTACAATCCTCGGAACCCCTTGACACAACGTGTCCAAGCCTTGCTTTCCCACTTGCCTGGCCAGCAGAAAACCGTTCTTTTCTGCTTGATCCCGGGCCATGTTGGGATAGCAGGGAATGAGCAAGCTGATTCTGCTGCGAAAGGGGCCCTTTCTGGCCCTCTCGGTAGGGATCTCAGCCTTGTTCCCCCCGGACCACTGCACTGTGACTGAGGTTGGCGCTAATGACCAAGCTGTCAACGCGCCATTAAGCCTCATTCCCCCCCCCCCC
>JAHWFP010115220.1:0-11852 GCA_023313725.1 Lithobius niger | reverse complement strand
GATGAGACTGCCACCTGACAACGACTCGTTGGAGCTCCATGTACAAAAGACGAACTACATCACGTATTACCAGCATCGTTACAACCTGCTAGAGCGTCCATTGAGAAATTCTGAATGGGAAGTCCAGACCAATGCGATATACCTTCCCACCCTTGCAACAACTCACCTTGTGACTGTTCAGATGACAGTAGCCATGATGAAAGGAATGAGTATGGAGAATCAACATGTTCAGATGAACAGTCGCGGTACATAAGTGACTAACTAATCATTGTAAACTAATTAACTAATTGTTAATTCATTTTGAAATTGTATTTCCAAGAAGTAAAATGGATATTTATGTACAAATCACGTTTCAGTGTATTTAAAAACACACATATTGTTCAATGTTTTTCTATTTCGCTGTTCTAATTCTGTGACCGTTGGGGATCGAAGATTCGTTTGTCATCAACCAAAAGCGTAGACTTTTGACCTATGAAATGACTACTATGCACTTAATTTTAGTTTATTGTCAATAACCCAAATTCACTCGAACATGGCTTTCATTTGAGCCTAATTTGAAGGTTCTATGACGAATTTGAAATATTGACAGTTTTGAGGTACAAATCGGCGACCATGTTGAATTTGACGACACAAGAGTAGATGAAATCACAAAAACGACTTCAAAAATGAATTCCTCGACCCCAAAAACCCTAATAACCATATTCTACACAGGACTGTAGGCCAAACCATTGCAAAGTTAATTTTCAAAATGGCCGAGGGCAGCCATTTTGGATTAGGGGCTCTCACGGAATTAGCCCACACTTTCACGAGGGGCATGGGAACTAAATTTTGTATTTATCCTTCATAGAAGACAAATCCACTGAGAAATGAACCTTCGCTCTCAACTGTCACAGAAGTGCCGAAAATGACCCAACTACCTTTACTAGTTTTTGGGTTTGTTTATTTTGCTTTGTTTTTCAGTTGGTTTATTTTTCGTGAAATGGACGTGAATACAATTTCTTTGGCAAAATTGTTTAGATTTATCGCGATACACTAGTGTGTGTCTAGGCACACACGTCTGTATACAGGTTGTCATTGTGCGAACTTTGGCCGTCCAATGAGAGACGATGCCGACAATACTAACACTGGTTATAGCAATGTTTTCGTACTTACGCGCCCTCTCACGCCATCCTTGTTATACCCCTAGGCTCCAAACCAGTTCACAGTTCTCATTGTACTGTACCCATTCGTACAATTTCATAGCTGGAAGCCTTCCCGTTATCTCGGTATCAATGAATGGAAATTATGGAAATTAATGGAAATTAACATGGAGATGAGCGGACTAGAATTGTCTAGCTAGCTAGCTCGTTACACATTTGCAACGTTATTGAGGGTCAGATTTTGCATTGAAAGCAGCTTAACTGGCATTCCTACACGAGTTAATTTTTGTCAGGTGGGTCATTGCGCTCGATTTCAACACAATTTTAGCTTTTGTACCACATTATTATATTTATCCAAGTACCTGAAATGTGCCCAACTATGCTCCAGGATATAAGACACTTGACGTTATGGCGTCGCGCTACAATGGTTTACAACCTCGACAATTGAATTGATGTGATGTTTGTTGCCTAACTTAACGCAACACACTAGCGTCTGTCTAGATATTACAAATGAAGTAAAATAAGCAGTTACCGTAAACTTTCACACCTTTTTCTCGAACATTTCTATAGAATATTAGTTTACATTTTGCGCTGTAATAAATTTGCGCAAACTTGCCTAATTTTTCGTTGATGCCGTACAGCCTCGCAGCATTGTTGCGCGAAGAGAAATCAAAAGAGTAGGCATACGTCTTAATTCCCGCTTTAGTTGTGAAATTAACTGTTTCGTAATGGTTCATGTGGTATTTTCCATCTGTAATCATCTGTAAAAGAAGAATAGAAAGATTCACACAATATCATTAAACAGAGATACTCTATATTGTCCATCTAGCCTACTAATTAAATGACTCGGAAGTGAAAAAAGGGTGAAATAAAAAATATAATTTTACTTAGGAACTGTCATTGGAGCATAACTCCGCTATGAAGACACTCCAATGTAATCTTAGACCGCACATTACGAGAAAACCACAAGGACTATCCAAACCAAACTTTGCATGCAGTAGCACGGGAGTCCGGACAAGGTTTATCAAAAGAAAAATCCGGAATCGGACATGGGGTTGAGGAACCATCAGGGTGACAAAATGGACCAACAGCAAGAGCCAAAATCAAAACAACAACGAGATGTGAAGCCGTTTCTAATTGTTCAAGACATCCGATTGTTAAAAGATTGATTGTTGATGATGAACACGCGGCGTTAGGTTGTAATAAACCAAATTCAACATAATTTCACTTTTCGTCGACCGATTTGGACGTTTGAATACACCATTTTCCCGGTTTTTTCATGGCCCAAACCCCAAGAAGCTGTCTCTTACTGTTTAGAAATTACAAGGCAAATCCGATCCGATCCGATTGACAGCCAAACAGCAAAGAAAGCGGAGCCTGCTCCATTATGTCGACAGTTGAACTGATGACGGCCATAGTTATTTATGAAATGAAAATGTGACCATCATATGTGACCATTTGCAGGAAATGAATGTGAGACCACCAAATTTTCGATGACCCCACTCAAGGTCCAAAAATATTGTGATCCCCCCACCCCCCCAAAAAAAAAAGAAAAACAATTCAATTTTCGTATGCCTACTGAGTCTGAATGCAGATGATTTTCAGTCGCCAAATTAAGTAAGTATAGCTCTCCCGACCGACAAGTTACCATTAGTTGTAAGGAAAACGTGCCCCTTTTAACGAAATGATAAAGTTGAGCTTAAAATGTTCTTAAACACCGATGTTCCTTGGACCCATCACATCGAGTTTTATTCAATAAGTATGATGAATGCACTGTTTGCTTGTATGGCCCACACCTCTACAAGCAACCACATAGTCAGCACTTGAAATACAGAAGAAACCTACGAACCTGGAGGCAAGACTTTTCTTTAAAATTCATTGAAAAAAATCTACACTAGATAGTATTACTGTATTATGGTTTAGGAGAGTTTTGCACTCCAGGTATCCTGTATTAACTTGTTAGAACACTTGGTAACCATTTGGGTGTTAGGCCAAGACTTGAGTATGCTTCAGCTGTTTGGGACCCATACACTTCCTCTTTAGTGCAGCAAGTGGAGAGTGCACAGAGGCGTGCAATTAGGCTCATAAAGAGAGAATTTAGGCAAGAGTTGTGTGTTACTGCTACACAGAGGGAGCTGGCTTTATTGAACCTGGAGGACAGAAGAAAGGAACACCGGCTTCACCTATTTTTCAATATTGTTAACGGCCACACTATTGTGGACCGAGATCGCTTTTGTGCTGTGCCCAATTTTTTTGGAAAGCATGATCATGCTATAAAGGTAGGACTCCCACACACTTGTAGAGACTACACCAGATTTTCGTTTTTTGTTGAAACTGCCTTCAATTGAAAGAGGATGTGGCTTGTGCTAAACACCTGGTAGGATTTAAGAAAAAACTTGAGGTGGAAAGGAAAGTGAGAAGTTGTTCTCATAATTCTGCCTAACCATTTTTGTTTTTTTGTCCTGCACCCTGTGCAGATTGTCATCATAATGCCTATACGCGCGACAATTATTTTTTTGTAAATTGTAAATTGTAAATTACCCAAAATTCCTCGATGGTGCCACCAATTCTACACGTGCATTTCATTTCGGCCCTTTTCATACCCTGCGGTAAAATACTGCGCAATTTTTTCACCTGAGGGCGCTTCACTATTTCCGGTTATTTCTCGTACTAGCGTAGGAGGGCGCTTCGCTCTTTCCAGGTAAAACAAAATGGCGGCAAAGAAGCGAGCGTGCAAGTGGTTGCTTCCAGATCAACTTTTGGAAATTTCAACGGAATCCGTGATATTACACGCACACAATTGTCGGAGAGATTTGTAAAACCCGTAGTGAATAAGAAAGAAATTATTCACTGCCGTCCATCCAGAGCGTTCAGCTGCGTGGTTTTCCTTTTTAGACGATGGGGATAGATGTTTCAACATAGCGCATGGTATTGTACATAATGAGTTCCAGAACCCCATCAACACCGATAGCCGAATAAATTTCACTTGGAACTGGCATTGCTACTTGGCTAAAACCACACCACAAAGATAAGCAAGTTAATTATGTACGGTAGATTCGACAGTACGAACGGTGCAAGAAAAGTTTCCCCCACCTTGTGTTTTTATCTTGCAGTGTGAACATGTTTCCCGACGTTTCTGCGGACGATGCGCAAATTTTAACCGCAACATTGGCTATTCTATTGCTGTAGCTATTGATACTGACAGCTTCAACAACGTGTAAATCCGCACTTGGGGAGGTGAGGCGTTTTTATTAGTTTTGACTGCAGAGAGTGTCACCTTTGAGGCCCAAAAATGACTTTTTTCCTCCAGTTTGGTCAGTGTTTTTGTTTTGTGACTTTCCATAACGGGGGGGGCTAAAAATGCAATGATTCCCCAATTTCCTCCTTTTCTCTCCCCCTCCTCCCCAACGATAAATAATGCCCAGCTCCTTATAATCCAAAGGACAATTGCCAAAGAGATGCATTTTTGTCATTAACAGCATTGTCATTCAATCTATGTCATTAACGGCATTGATTTATGAAAACAAAACACGTAACTGCTTACTTGAATAAGGAGATCTCGCGTTTGTTTCTTATCATTCGCATCAGCCATAGGCAAGTAATGGTTTACAATTAATTCCGCAGTGGGATCAGCTAATCCCTCATCATCCAGCATGTAACTGATGTACTTCGTCATAAATTCCGTTGATGTTTGATCCTCTCTTGGGAACTGGTGCTTTAGAACTGAAATAATTAAAACCGAGAACTGAAATCATCAAAATAAAAACTCATTAGAACTTTAAAACAGAACTAAAATCATCAAATTAAAAGCTGAAATCATCAAACTGAGAACCGAATTTTTAATACTGGAATTAAAAATCACAAATAAAGAAAAAAAAACAACAACAGTACTGGGTTAAAACGGGACGGAAAGCCAATGGGCTCGAGATTGATTAAATAAATACGGATGCAAACCTACTTATGCTGTCTTTTGGACTTATATGTCAGACTGCCTGCGCGGGGAATCGAACCCAGGACCATTGAAATCAAAGGCCAAGTTCCTACCGCTGAGCCAGACTGACACGGCCAATACTCGGACAGTACTGGGAACTGAAATCTTCAAAATTGTTTTGTATTATTGCTCCGAGGCATCATTGCCACTCAGTCACTATCAGTCATCCAGGACGGAAAGACAAATGGGCTCAGTAAGAGATTAGTAAATGCAGATGCAAACCTATTTCCATTGCCTTCTGGAGTGAAATAACAAACTGTCTGAGCGGGAGTTGGAGGGCCACCGAGAGGGGAGGCGGGAGCAAGTGGGGCTGTCTACCCCAGGCCCGAGACCCAACGGAGAACCTTGGGGCTAAACTTAGAGCCAAAGCGTACCAAAATGGAGGGAGGGGTGTTAAGGCTTTCTGGCACGTCGACAGCTAAGTCATGAGCTCCAACCTCAGTCACA
Organism: Lithobius niger; assembly: GCA_023313725.1. Classification (NCBI taxonomy): domain Eukaryota; kingdom Metazoa; phylum Arthropoda; class Chilopoda; order Lithobiomorpha; family Lithobiidae; genus Lithobius; species Lithobius niger. The sequence goes on along the minus strand of JAHWFP010115220.1, from coordinate 6,275 downwards.
GTGTAGTGGACCAGATTGCCACTGCACCACACATTACAAAGATGTTAAATAAACCCCAAATCTATATCTTATCATATATCTGCACCTGTTTTAGAAATGTAAAAACACCGGACAGGAGGACAGATTCATCGCCTAACTGACGCGAGGAAGACGGAAACAGCAACGGACACCATTAAGATGGTGACAATCTACAAGCATATGGTGGACCGTAAGTGGCCGGAGCCACCAAAGACATCCAGGAGGGGCATCCCCCAGAAAAAGGAGCAATGTGTAAGGTTTGTGTGACCAATACGTAAACACGCCAACAGCACCTCGACTGCAAAAAACCGAGTGACATGCCTGAAGAGTGCCTCTAATAGCCTACAAGTTTTGCCATCTAGTTTATCCCACAAGGATAGCAAAGCATCATGCGACCTTAGATATAGAGTTGTAAAGGTGTCGGAGGAGGCAATGCTGAGATCCCTTTAAAGTACCAGAAAGAGCCCCGTTCGCTGCCGCATCAGCGTGCTCATATATAGGCCCGGGATCCAGCAGAAAATCAATCTTCCGCTGGCCATGCAAGTGGGAAAGCAGAGCTTGGATTTGGTGAGTCAAAGGATTCCGTGGGTTGTACTGCACCAAGGACGCCAGGGCATTTATGGAATCACTAAAAATGATAAAATGCGTGCCCGAGGGTTCTTTCCCCAGCCAGAAGCTCTACCAAAAACACAGAATAACCTGATGGAAGGCGATGGGAAACAGCCTTCCCTCATACACACAAGCACAAGCCATGCCAACTTCTGTTTTCGACCTATCAGTGAAAAGCCTTTGAATCTAACGCACTGATAACGCAGCTGCTGCAACTCCTGTAAGTACATTACTGGTGGAGTGTAACTTTTTAGGTCTGACAGACGTAATGTGAAAATACCACCTGGAACATACCAAAGGGCCACTGGCATCTCCCCTAGCCTCAAGTCGTGGGACATTTCAGTGGTCATTTCCTCAGAAGACTGCTGGAGCCTATCACAGAAATCACCCTTGCCCACCCCATGTATGTCAACCCACACGTCTCGTCCAAAAACCATGGGCCAAGCAGGATTGGGCTGTGCAGAATGCAGTTTCACGTCATACTGAATGGCTAATTGCTGCTGGCGAATTGCCAAAAGTGGCTACGAGGCTTCAGTAGAGGCTGATCACCGGAGATGTCCGAAAAAACCTCAGTCGCTAAACTGCTGGTGCACAGGGTCTAATGTTTGGAGGGTCGAGCCACTAAGCTAAACATAAACCATGGAAGCATAATCAAGCTTACTGCGGACAATGGCTTGGTAGAGGCACATCAGGACATAGCGATTTGCACTCCATGAAGTTTGCAGCAGAACATGTAAGATGTTAAGTGCCCGGAAACCTTTCTCTTTAAGTTGGCACAAATATGGAAGCCAAGACAACCTAGAAACGAACACCAAACCCAGGAAACGGGACATAATAGGGAACTCACTGGTAACAACTGATTAGTAACCGTACTAGTAGCATAAGATGGAAATCAAACCAGTATTTATTAGGGGTTGAGATAAAAGAATTTTTCGAACTTTACTTTAAAATTTAAATAATACAGGTCATGCATAGTGCACTAGTTCTACGATTTGATCTGATGACAACATAGTTACACACTCGGCAACTGGTTTTGCTTTGGCCATCTTTGAGAACAACAGTTCTGGCCAGGAACTGAACTACCTAGGACTAAATCCCCTCAAGTTATCAGTAAAGGCCCAATGAGATTCACGATAACTGTTCCTAGGGGTATGGGAAGATTAGTTGTCTTCAGAAGTCCAGCAGGATATAAAGTGTGAGGCTTGCAAGTTTGACAAACTTCGCAGCGTTGGATGAACTCTGTGTACCTCATTCCAACCCATCGAACCAACTCTTAAAGCTTTTTTAGAGTTTTAAACACTCCAAAATCCTCCAAGAGTTGATGAATGTATTGAGGTAATCTCACAGTGACGTAGTGCTTTTGGTAAAAACGCTTTATAACATATATAGGTTGATTCATAAAGTACTGAAAAGTACGCCTATGAATGTAGGCCAATAAACTGTAGACCTATAAGTTGTAGGTTTATAAAACGTAGGCCTATATAGTATAGGCGTGTCTAATTTTATTAGCACATGAAATAGAAACCTTTGTTCAATCTAGTAAAGGCTTGCTATGGACATCCCTTGAATTACTTGTGCGGATCTCCACCTGAACTTGACGGGAACGTTTTGTAATTTGTGTAGTAGCAAACTGCGTGTTGTCAGGTGGTACATGTAGTATAACAATTCCGTCACAGCCACCTTCTTTGAACGTAGAAGTGCAACGTAAGGTTGGAACGTGTAGGCCTGTGAGACATGCCCCCGAAGAACACTATTGATTGAGGAGAGGATTAAACTAGTCTTGCTTTGTGGCATGGAGGGAGCCAACTTCCAAACCACTGCAGCAGTTATTGACCAATTTCATGCCCACCACCCAGACAGAGATAGGCCATGTTACAACACAGTCAATAATTTGTTGTGGAAATTTGAGGTAACAGGGTCTGTGGTAGACGACTGGGGAGCATTTGGTCATCCACGTTCGGCTACAGATGAAGAATGTATGCTTGCCGTAATTGAGTCTATCAAAACAACCCTTCGAACATCACAACAAGACCTTGCCCATCTTCTTAATACCAACCAAACTGCCATCCATCGAATCCTTAAGGAACAGGGGATACCATGGATACAAACCCGCCACTTCACAACACCTTGATGAGGAGGACTATGACAGAAGACTACAATTCGCACAATGGGCTGTTGAAACCATTGATGGGGATGCCATATTTCTACGCCGTCTGGCAATGACTGACGAGGCCCATATTTCATTACACGTATTACCTAGCAAACAGAACACACGTGAATATGGCATCACAAACCCACATACAGAATTGAGGGACGCCACCAACATAATCCCAGCACGAATGTGTGGTGCGGGTTTGTAGGTTCATGGTCGATAGGACCATTCTTCATCGATAGACCACTAAGTGCTGAACGGTATTTACAACTGCTCCAAGATGAGATTCAACCATCCATCGAGGAGGAAGTGCCGCTTGTCCATCTTAATACCGTATCGTATCAGCAATGGGACTCTTCCCCACTTTGAACGCAGTGTACGGCAGTAATTGGAACAGACTTTTGGTGGCAGGCAGATTGGGAGGGGAGCAGCAGTAGAATGGCCACCCAGAAGTCCTGAATAGCCCCTCCTGAGTTCTTCCTATGGGGCTATCCGAGGAACTGGCTAGGTGCAGCACTACATCACCCGGTGACCGTTCAGGAGCTGAGGCAATGTATTGTTGAGATCTGTCAACAATTACACCGGATATGATTGAGTGAGTTTGGCCTTTTTAGTTACGTGTTTAAACCCTGAGTTCAGGATATTCATTAGATTTGACTAAATTGTTTAGAGGGTTGCAAGGATATCTGTTTGGCAATAATCCAAATGCACTGCAATACATGAATACTGCTGAAAATATCACCGCATTTCATAACGTTTCAGTTACGGGTTCAAACCATCAGTTCAGGAAATTCATTAAATTTGACTAAATCGTTAAGAGGTTTGCAAGGTTTTCGGCTTGGCAATTCAAATGCACTGTGCAATACATGGATACGGTTGGAGATATCAACGAATTTCAAACCTTTTCAGTTACTGGGTTCAAATCCTGGTTTCACAATAAAATGTTGCACAAAGTTAATGAGGCAGGATATTAGATGAGCTCACTAGGCTTGTAGCTTGGGTACAGTAGGGACCGTGCTATACCTGTTCAGCACATTTTATTTCCTGGAAGGGCAGGAACTACTACCTCATTAATTTATGACGGGCTTTTCACTGGTACAATAACCTAAGGTGTGCTGTACAAAACTTGGAGTAATCGTGTGAATATCATCATTTTATTAGGTCTATTATAGGCCTGGATTTCATAGGCCTTCGTCTTATAGGCCTACGTGTTATATGCCTACGTCTTATAGGCCTATTTTCAGTACTTTATGAATCACCCTGTAAAACAATTTGGTTAAAAAATGTAGGAAATATAGAAAAAAACATTTCCTAAAATTTAGGAAAATGTTAGGAAATTTCCTAAATTTTATGTAAAAAAATGTTTGGAAAACGTTCGGAAATTTTCTTTTTTTGTGTGGGGGGGGGGAGGGGCAGTGTGGGCAAATGCTGAACCCCAGGCCTGGGCCAACCTCTCGGTGGCCTTGGGGAGTTGAACTGATCCTCGACTTGAACCTCGAACTTCACCGCAAGGTTGAGCAGAGAGGGCTTAGAACTTTAATCTAAACTGGTCATGGGTTTAAATCCCGCTCAGTTAATCTGATATTCAGGTCCAAAAGACTATGGAAATAGGTTTCTATCCGGATTTAACACCAATTTTCACTGACAATATGTGGCACTATACTACTCTCTGAAGACGCTCTGAAATTGCACATTTTCACTTTCTGATGTGTACTTTAGTGTCTTCAAAGTACAGTCAGTTCCACGGACTGTCACTGAAAACTGATACTAGATCCAGGGCTGTAGCGAAGGATACTTGATTGGGGGGGGGGGAAGACTCTCATTTTGCCAACTGGTTAAAAAAATGACAGTAGTCCCTATTGGAAATTCTACTGGGAATTTTTTACTGGACCAGTACGAATTTACCTATTGGACTAGTACTACTTACTGGTTTATGGAATACTGGACCAGTAGGGTATTAACACTGGTCCAATAACAATTGTGTGCTAGACCAGTAGGATCTTCTTACTGGACCACTACCAAATTGTTACTGGTCCTATAGACTCTTATTACTGGTCCAATATCCAGGGTGTGTACAAGACCAGTAGGCTTTTCCTATAGGACCAGTGATAATCTTGTACATAATCTTGTGTATACACATTCTATACTAAAAATTATTACAACTGATTAAGCCTTTCCTGAAACATCAAGCAGCATGAACTTATGTAAGCCTCAGCATGAACTTCCGTGTTAAACGTCAAACTTTGAACTCCTATAGTTTCACCCAAAATTGACATAGACCAACGAAATTCGGTATTTGGGGTCGTGTCATAACTATTTCACCGCATTACAAATTTTAATGACAACAATTGAACCGTTCGGCGTCCACAGCATGGTCATTTCTTGTTGTTGTTCTTCTTGTTGTTCTTCTTGTTGTTGTTGTTGTTGGGACTCTTTGCTCTGACCTGGAGATCGAACCACTGAACCGATTTTCAAGTTCTATAGCTTAAAACGTAGGTATGGACAAGGCCTAGGGCCTTTTGCAGGCTATTTTAATACAACTACAATATTCTTGACACGGAAAGACAAATGGGCTAAAACTTTTACTCTCACCTAGAGACCGAACCAATGAACCGATTTTCAATTTATATAGCTTAAAATGTAGGTATTAACACCGACCAGGGCCTTTTGAACCCAATTTTGATGTGACTGCAGTATTCTAGTCGGCAGAGCAATTATTATTGCAGAGCACTGAGCAGAAATCATTAATGTACTCTTTGCCCTCACTTGGAGGTCGAACCACTAAACCAAATTTAGAGTTCTATAGCTTAAAACGTAGACAAGGCCTAGAGTCTTTCGCATGCTATTTTAATGTGACTACAATATTCTTGACACGGAGAGCCAAATGGGCTAGAAATTTTGCTCTTACCAAGAGATCGAACCAATGAACCGATTTTCAATTTGTATAGCTTAAAATGTAGGTATTATACTTTGTTCCACATTATGTTTTCAGAAAACTGACTGTATGACGCCACGTTTTCTTCCACTACGAGTGCAAAAAATCCGTAAACATCCCATTCGTAAACTCTAACAGTAACTTTGTCGAGTCTACAAGTGTGGTATCCACATGTTTTTGCACTCTTAGTGCAAGGAAACGAGTCGTCATCCAGTCACTTTTCTGAAAACATAATGTGGAACAAACTATAGCACCGACCAGGGCCTTTTGAACCCAATTTTGATGTGACTGCAGTATTCTCGTCGGCAGAGCAATTATTATAGTAGAGCACTGGGCAAAAATCATTAATGTTGCTGTTGGGACTCTTTGCCCTCACCTGGAGATCGAACCACTGAACCGATTTTCAAGTTCTATAGCTTAAAACGTAGGTATGGACAAGGCATAGGGCCTTTCGCATGCTATTTTAATGTAACAACAATATTCTTGACACGGAAAGCCAAATGGGCTAGAAATGTTGCCCTTACCTAGAGATCGAACCAATGAACCGGTTTTCCAGTTCTA
>JAHWFP010115218.1:0-16793 GCA_023313725.1 Lithobius niger | reverse complement strand
CGACATTTGGAGCAAGTATTTCCGATGTAAATTGGATTTAAAGCAAATGTGCCAGAAAACATTGTTAATAATCACACACCAAAAATGGAAAGGGTGGCGATGATTTTTACGCTCCAACCACCATTCAGGGTCGGATTGGGTGAGGTAAGACCTCTCAGGGAATGCACTGAAGGGGGCTCAGAGCAGGGGGAGGGGGACGCTGCAAGCTAGGGTATTTTTAAGAAACCTGCGGGATTTTGAAACTTTTTCCTTCAACCAACATAGAGATGCAATTTTCATAAGAATTCCTTTCAAATTAAAAAAAAAATTAAAGGAGGAGTGTCCTACAGTGTGTGTGTGGGAACGGGGGAGAAGACGGGGGGACGTAGCCCTGCAGCTAGCACGTTTAAAGAAATCAGCGTGAATTTGAAACGTTTTCATGCAACTTAGAGATGCAATTTTCATACAAATTCATTTCAAATTTGTCCCCTAAAAAATGTTTTCTTGAAACAAAGGCCCCATCCCCAAGGGGCCCCGGCGCCGTTCCCGGGCGGCCCAATCCAGCACTGCTACCTTCTAAGCGACATACAGGTTTTGAACTTTGGTTTAACGCTTTTGCACGTCAATTTGACACTTTTGTACTTGAATTTAACGTCGTGGAATTCAAATTAACACTCTTGTCTTTGGATTTAACACACTTGCACTTGAATTTAACACTTTTGTACTTGAAATCAAAGCATTGTAATAATAATTAATTTGTTTTATTCGCTGTAAAGAATGTGAAAGTATACGAAATACGCTTACACAGAAATTTTTACAGCATAAACAAAATGTAGCTATAATGAAATTTCGCTGCAACGCTCCCCAAACTCTCCGAAATATCCTATGGCGCTTTAAATAAATGACGATTACAGTAATAGCGGCGTTTGAAGCGAAAACGAAAGTGAAATAACGATTGCTTTGGAGTTACTAGCTGGTTTATGCCAAGGTCAAGAGAGTGAGTGATGATTCACAAGGTGTTATGGCCAGTAGTGGGGGTGACGAAACGTATGTTAGAAATCTTGACAGCAATATTACTGAAGTTGACGTACTACGTACTACGGCAGCTACAGAGCAAGTAGTACTAAACAATGAGCCTGCTAGGGAAGCCACGGACCGACGACGACGAGTCGCAAGGGGACAGCTACTCAAAAACATCAAATTAATCAAAATCATTGTTTAGCTTGTTGCTGACGAAAGAATTCACAAGGAGGAACTGTACATAACATTTGGAAAAAAGTAAATAATACGAAAATATCACTATTATTTTTTTTAAATCACTGCACTGCATTTTTACAGTAATATAGGTGGCAGACATTTACACTGTTTTCTCGAAAGGAGAACCAAGTAAGAAAAAATAAGGAGGCCTGAAGCCAATATTTACACGAACATAACCTAGACAGATAATAAATTACGTGGAAGCATACAATGAGAAGCGCCTCGTACACGTACAAGTTTGAGGGCACAAGCCGCCACTGCCTGCCTTAGACGCACACCTCCCAGTGTTATCGTAAGCGGCAGCGTCTGCTGGTGAGCGCGCGAATACAGTGGTTGGTTGTAAGAAGCCAGCGACTGCAGGTGCACGAAGGTTTCAACAAGATTTGTTATGAATATGTGCACTAAAGACGTTAGAATACCCAACTGTGAGTCGTTTGTCCTGTGGAGTGAAATCCTATCACACAAGCCTACGCTGCATAAATCATCTAGCCTCCAAAACAGTCATCATTCGCTTTCGTTTTCGCTTTAAACGCAGCTCTTAATCGTCATTTATTTACAGCGCCATGCGATATTTCGTGAGCGTTGCAGCGAAATGAGTATATTTTGTATAATTTCACATTCGTTACAGCGAATAAAAAAAAGAATCAATTGTTTCAATGCTTTAATTTCAAGTGCAAGTGTGTTAAATCGAAAGACAAGAGTGTTAATTTGAAAGCCACTAACGTTAAATTCAAGTACAAAAGTGTCAAATTGACGTGCAAAAGTGTTAAACCAAAGTTCAAAACTAGTAATAGTCGTTGCATGTGTACGTATGTACTGGCTTACGTACTGTAAGTAAAAAAAAAATCTGTAATTAAGATGAAATATGACCCACAATATCCACGGTTTAAATCACACTGTAAAACGTTTTGTTAATTGTTTCCGAGTTAAAGCAAAACTTTGAATACGTTTTCCAGTGTCTGTTCATTTTTTAGAGTTTTATTGCTGCGTCGATTTTAAGATTTAAGATTTTAAGACGTCGTAAAAAATTAAAACAAAATTTTTTATCATCAGAAATGAGGTATAATGAGGTATAAAGTGTTGTTCCCCAAGGAAACGCAGCAGTCGGCAACCAGAATTTTACGTAACTGGATCAGTCTAGAAGTACAGTCTTTTCTTACTCTTTTTAAAAGCTAGCTATTTAATGTCAGAAGCTTGTGAAGAAAGTGTTCATGCAGCAACTTTAAAACAGGACGGAAAGCCAAATCAAGTGATTAAACCATGCGCAATGGCAGTTTGCCGTGACGTCACCATGAGTTAGCCAATGACGAACGAGAACAACGGCTGTTTGGCCGTCTGATTAGACTAGCCAAGTCACGTGATATGCACGTCACAGCAAACAGCCATGGCGCGTGGTATAGAGGTAAATAAACACACATGCAAACCTATTTCCGTTGCTTTTCGGAAGGAAGGAAATAAAAAGGAAGGGGACGTCAACACGTTGGTTATTAATTGTGCCCAAATCTGACAAATTTGACCTTTATTTCGCACAGCAAAACAGTACACAGCTGAAAAGCAACAGACATATGACTAGTAGAAAAACGAAGCAAGGCGGATGACAGGGGGAGACAGAACAAACCAAGCACATGTGCCACGGAAAATAAATTCAGAAGATGCGGCTAAAGAGTCACAGAAAAACAAAGCAGAAGATGCTGTTAAAATGTCACATAATCAGCCAAAAACGGGTTTTGACTGCAGATTGTTTAGCTAAATACAAGCAAAATTTAAAAAGAGCAGAATGCAATAGGCAAAAAACTACAACAGGATATAAAGCTTAACGTCTTTCAAGAACTTGATGACCTTCACAAGAATGGCTTGATTTTCTCCTTAGGATTTCCGGCAGCATTCCGCAGGATACACGGGATGCCGTCGAATTTATGGAGTCGAATGCCTATTATGCCTGACACTACTCCAAGATGTGCGCAACTGTAAGCAGAAAAGAATAAGAGATGGCACACTGGCACATCTCTACCACGCAGCAAGCACCCGTGCGTCAAGGAAGTGAGGCCTATCCTGAAATGCGCCACAACCACCTCCTCTCGACGACTACACCGTGATGATGAATGCCAGACCGCAACAACTGGCGTAACTGCATGCAGCTTATTGTCAATAACCTTATTCCATTGACCCAGAAGTTTAGCATGAAAGATGGAGCAAGTTTCAGATGTCAAAACTGACCGATCTTTTACTTCTGGTAACTAAAGGGCTATCCGGACAGCTACATTTGCCTGCTCATTGCCAGGTATCCGTACGTGACCTTGGACCCAAAAAAAGGTTACGTTTTTGTCTTGTTCTAAACATGGTGCTGAATTGACTAAATCATAAGATTGAGTGAGTCAAAGATGTTAATCTCTGCATTGCACTCTTGGATTCCGCAAAGATTGCAAAACGCTCTGGCACAAATGTAGCAGCAAAGCTGAGGGCATAACCTATGCATTCAGTTCTGTAAAAATCACACAAAAGATGGCCAGAAGCCTGAACATGCACATGAGCCAAAACGATCAAATCTTTAAAATCAGTAAAGCAAGGGAAAGTACTTGTTAATACGTGGTATTACCAAAGCGATGTTTGAGCTTAACTTATAATTAATAAACATAAACGTATCGTTAAATGTTAAAAGTAAGGATCTAAAAGTCAAAACCTGTAAGGAACACGGACAAGCTTTGACTGTAAGGGTCTAGGTGTCTAATTTGGCCAGTAAGACGCTGCTAAGCATTAGACCCTTACTACCCGGTTCTTGACGAACAGCTGTCCGAAATCGTCCTATAAAGACCCATGAAATGATCCAATGATAGTGGGGGGTGTGGGTTTCCTATTTCGCTTTAGGTTGACATTTTTTTCCGGTTTGGTAACATGGCAGCGATTCCAAGCAAGACAACCTGCTACAAGCGTAAGCGTGTACACCCATTCTGTCTGAGTTACTCAGTAAGTCATTAATAAATAGACATAAATCGCTGGAAATAATATTATGGAAAATTGGAAATTAGCCAACAACGAAAATCATACACTAGAAATAACGTAGTTCAGTAAGCCACCTTTATGCACTTACGTTTCATCGGAGTGCAACGGAGAGATATATGCAACGGTGCTATACAAGGGATCTGGGGGCGAACTGGGTGGCCGTTTCGAATCCGAGTCATGCCACTCCGATTTAACGTACGTGCATAAAATTGGCTTACTGAACTACGTTATTTCTAGTGTATGATTTTCGCTGTTGGCTAATTTCGAATTTTCCTTACTAAGTCATTAACATGATCACCGGGTAGTAAGGGTCTAATGCTTAGCATCGTCTTACTGGCCAAATTTGACACCTAGACCCTTACAGTCAAAGTTTGTCCGTGTTCCTTACAGGTTTTGACTTTTAGACCCTTACTTTTAACTTTTAACGATACGTTTTTGTTTATTAATCCGTGTTACTTTGCGAATTGTAATAAATAGGAGTGGTGGTGGATGAGGGGTGGGGTATGTGTGACACCTTTATAATTAATTTGTTGTTTGTTTTGTTGCGCCGCCTTTAAGATCGGTAAATAGCTATGGCCCTTACTAACCTGGCTATCGCTAGTGTTAACGATTGAAACAAATTAACACTGGCGATAGCCAGTGTTAGTAAGGGTCGACCTAGGACCTCTGTGTTAAACGCCTAACTTTGAGAGCTTATAACTCCGTCAAAAGTAAACCGTTTTAAACCAAATTTGGAATCTAGCCTTGACTAGTCAAGGCCTGTCTGCAGTCCAAAAATTGTGCAATTCGGTCCAGCCAAACCGGAGTTGCAGACAGGGGCCAAATAGACAACTTCTTGTTTTGCTTCTTGTTGTTCTGGGGATACTTTCGTCTGTCCTTTCTACAGGTCCAACCATTTGTCCTATAAAGCTGGCTCTTAGCTCATATTACAGGTATTGCTCTGTAGATGTGCCCTTTTCATATGGACCTTTCTAATTGGTCAAGTCGTTCAGGGGTTACGGAGCTCTAAACCACCAGATTGATTATTTTACGTTGTTTTAAACATTGTTATTATGCAACAATGCCAAATAGCAAACGCCAGTTGCAAGACATAGACTGAAGATTAAAGGATTTGTTTCTATTGTTACCATTGGCGATAGCCATGTTAGTAAGGGTCAGCCTAGGGTCTCTTGTGTTAAACTCTCAGCTTTGACCGTTAACAGCACTGTTTTACAGTTTAGCTGCAATTCTAAAAGTAGCACGAATTAATAAACAAAAACGGAACGTTATATGTTTAGAGTAAGGATCTAAAAGTCAAAACCTAGAAGGAACACGGACAAGCTTTGACAGTCAGGGTCTAGGTGTAAAATTTTGTCAGTAAGAGGCTGGTAAGCATTAGACCCTTACTACCCGGTGTCCAGCAATAAATAAATTTTGACGAGAAACTGGAAATCCTCTTGCAAAGACCCATGCGATGATCAAGTGGTAGTATGGTTATACGTTTCCTGCTTTGCTTTACGTTGAAAATTATTTTTCAATTTAGTAACATGCCAGCATATTCGTAGCAGAGAGCATTATGGTAATCCTCTACCATAAATCTACGAAATATAAAAAAACATTCTAAAGCATCAAAAGACAAAATGCCAAACTTCACAAGAAAATTGTGTTCTTAAAGTTCCGTAACAACATTCTAAGAACAAAGAAAACCTGCTACAACCGTTCATACACACGTTCTGTCCGAATAAACTAGAACTAAGCTAACCACTGGGTAGTAAGGGTCTAATGCTTACCAGCCTCACACTGACAAAATTTTACACCTAGACCCTGAATGTCAAAGCTTGTCCGTGTTCCTTCTAGGTTTTGACTTTTAGATCCTTACTCTAAACATATAACGTTCCGTTTTTGTTTATTAATCCTTTAATCTTCAGTCTGTCTTGCAGCTGGCGTTTGCTAAATGAAATTGTTGCATTACCAGTGTTAGTAAGGGTCGACCTAGGACCTCTGTGTTAAACTCTCAACTTTGACAGCTTATAACTCCGTCAAAAGTAAACATAGTTAAACCAAATTTGGAATCTAGCCTTGACTAGTAAAGGCCTAGCTACAGTCCAAAAATTGTGAAATTCGGTCCAGCCAAACCCGAGATGCAGACAGGGGCCAAATAGACAACTTCTTGTTCTGCTTCTTGTTGTTGTTGTTGTTCTGGGGATACTTTCGTCTGTCCTCTCTACAGGTCAAACCATTTGTCCTATAAAGCTTGTTCTTAGCTCATTTTACAGGTATTGCTCTGTAGATGTGCCCTTTTTATAAGACCTTTTCTAATTGGTCAAGTGGTTCAGGGGTTACGGAGCTCTAAACCACCAGATTGATTGTTTTACATTGTTTTAAACATTGTTATTATTCAACAATACCAATTAGCAAACGCCAGCTGCAAGACATAGACTGAAGATTAAAGGATTTGTTTCTATTGTTACCATTGGCGATAGCCAGATTAGTAAGAGTTAGCCTAGGGTCTCTTGTGTTAAACTATCAGCTTTGACCGTCAACTGCACTGTTTTACAGTTTAGCTGCAATTCTAAAAGTAACACGAATTAATAAACAAAAACGGAACGTTAAATGTTTAGAGTAAGGATCTAAAAGTCATAACCTAGAAGGAACACGGACAAGCTTTGACAGTCAGGGTCTAGGTGTAAAATTTTGTCAGTAAAAGGCTGGAAAGCATTAGACCCTTACTACCCAGTGGTCAGCAATAAATACATTTTGACGAAAAACTGGAAATCCTCCTACAATGACCCATGTGATGATCAAGTGGTAGTATGGTCATACGTTTCCTGCTTTGCTTTACGTTGAAATTATTTTTCAATTTAGTAACATGCCAGCATATTCGTAGCAGAGAGCATTACGGTAATCCTCTACCATAAATCTACGACATATAATAAAAAATTCTAAAGCATCAAAAGACAAAATGCCAAACTTCACAAGAAAATTGTGTTATTAAAGTTCCATAACAATATTCTAAGAACAAAGAAAACATGCAACAACCGTTCACACACACGTTCATTCCGAAGAGACTAGACCTAAGCTAACCATCGGGTAGTAAGGGTCTAATGCTTTCCAGCCTATTACTGACAAAATTTTACACCTAGACCCTGACTGTCAAAGCTTGTCCGTGTTCCTTCTAGGTTATGACTTTTAGATCCTTACTCTAAACATTTAACGTTCCGTTTTTGTTTATTAATAATAACAATGTTTAAACCAATGCAAAACAATCAATCTGGTCGTTTAGAGCTCCATAACCCCTGAACCACTTGACCAATTAGAAAAGGCCTTATGGAAAGGGCACATCTACGGAGCAATACCTGTAAAATGAGCTAAGAACCAGCGTTACAGGACAAATAGTTTGACCTGTAGAGAGGACAAACGAAAGGTACATTCCCAGAACAAGACCAAGAACAAGAAGTTGTCTATTTGGCCCCTCTCTGTATCTCGGGTTTGGCTGGACTGAATTTCACAATTTTTGGACTGTAGACAGGCCTTGACTAGTCAAGGCTAGATTCCAAATTTGGTTTAAATTTTTTTAATTTTGACAGAGTTATAAGCTCTCAAAGTTGAAGTTTAACACAGAGATCCTAGGTCGACCCTTACTAACACTGGCTGTGTTAATAATATAATAATAAGATTGTTTAGCCGATTGTGAAGAGTTCGGCAAAGAGACGGAAGGGCATGGCCTCTGACACCGTTCCCTTTATTAAAAGTAAATGTTAGATTTTGGAAATTTAAAAGGTCAAAGTTGAAACGGGCCAATTTGATCGGTGGTGACATAGACCAGGACCTACCGACATGTGGAGCAAAGTACATGTTAATCGTACGTCCGTTGCAGGAAACTGACAGGTCCACCTGGAGAAGGCCCCGACGAAAAGCGGGTAATGTCTTGGACATGAAAAGTTCGCCTGGCAGTGAGTTCCACGGATTCACCACCCGAAGAGCTAAGAAATAATTTCGACAGTCCAACCGTGGTTTGTCAACTACGAGTTTGAGGGAGTGTCCACGCGTAGCGTTATAATACGACAGGTCAAAAAAATTAGGTGACAACGGGTAAATTTTCGTGTAAGATCTGGTAAGTCAGCGCAAGATCCACATCCAGGTGCCGTAGCTCTAATGGTTGTAGGCTCGTAAGCAGCAAACGTTTACCAAATTTCAAGTTTTGCACTGATCTTGTAAAGAAATGATGTATCGACTCCAACTGGTCAATGTCGGACAAGAGGTATGGAGACCACACTGGGCTAGCATATTCAAGAAGTGGCCGCACAAAGACCCTAAAAAACCCAAACACGGGAGTGGAATTTGCACGAGCAAAGCAACGATTTACGATATGGAGTCTCTTGAAAGCTTATGCAGGTATTTTTGAACAGTGGGTTGAAGGCTTTCGGTCAACTGTGAACCACACGCCAAGGTCCTTAGCCAAATCCAAAGTGGGTAGTAAACTACCGTTTAAATGAAAAGGGACAATAGGATTTGTTTTCCCAAGATGAAAGGAAAAACATCTCTCCACAGAAAGTGACAATTGCCTGTTGACCAGTCAGAAACCGCTTGAATGGTTGAATCCAGTAGGTCGTGGTCACTCATGACAAGTATTCGGTACTTGCCTTTACATCACCAGCGAATTTAAGATTTAAACATCTGATGAAGTTTGAGAAGGTAATAAATCAGACGTGAATAGGACAAATAGTAGAGGCTCCAGGACTGATCCTTGGGGAACCCTACTGGTAACTGGATGGCTAGTTGATAACTCCGTAGCAATGCGCACTTGCTGTGATCGATTCTGTAGGAAAGCGTGTTAGCCAACCTAATACAGGGTTTCTGAAGCCAATTCTGGTTAGTTTTGCCAGACATTTTGTATGTCCCACGGAATCAAAAGCACGTTTGAAACCAAAATATATTACATAACATGCAACACCAATGTCAGAAGCGGTTGTCCACCGATCAAGTGGTAGCAGTAATTGAAGGGTAGTTGATCGTTTTGAGAGGGAGCCGAATTGATTGCATTCAAGTCAGTTGTTTAAAGTGCAATATTCGAGCCTGGCCTCCAGAATTTACATGGAACCGAGGTTATGCAATTGGTCTATAATTTTGTGGCAAGGATGCATTTACCTTTTTTAATATTGGGGTTATAATTCCTTGAGACCAGTCTGTAGGAATTTTACAACAAGATAGCGAAAGTTTAAAGAGATGAATCTTGTTGGTGCTATCTGCCAGGCAATCTGCTTATGAAAAAAAAAAGCCGAGAAATACTCAGGGCCAATTGCATGGCTAGGTTTAATGCCCGAAAGGGTGCAGCAAGTTTTCAAAACATCAAAATTTGCAGCAGAGCAAATAGTCTTTAGTTCAGTGGAACCTGCCGGGGATGGCCGGATTATATTGATACCCACTACACCGCAAGCCACGAAGTAGGTATTTAAAGCATTTGCTCTCAAAATCACCGTTTAGATAGTTATTATCGTTCAGGAGTGGTGGAATTGGTTTAGCAGAACCAGTGGTATTGGAACTTCTATTGTAACTGTGCCTTCACATGCTTTTTTCCGTATTTAACCGATTCCGAATATTTGGTCATTGATGCATCATTTAGGCATCATCCAAAAATGACCACGTCTTTGAAATCAGTTGAAATATCATGCCTAAACTAATAGAAAGGTGCCTGCGGTTCATTAGTTAAGCTGGTCAGAGTTTGGTCAGGAACTGGAAAGATTACCCAGGCAAAATAGCTGTCAAGCCTACTGGTCGGGTGGGGGGGGGGGGGGCGGGAGGAGAGATGACACTTCGACAGAGGCCATTAGCGTCAATCTCACAGTGCATTGTTCCAGGTTGCCAGTGCACACCACATATTACAGAGACGTTAAACAAACCCCAATCCAGATCTTATCATACTTCTGTACCTCCTGCAAAAATAAAAAAAAATAAACCCGGAAAGGAGGACGGACTCATTGCCCCAATTGACGCACTAAGAGCCGCATTACAGAAATCCACTCAAGGACCAAGTCAGACTAAGGGTGAGCGCAAGGGTCAAAGCACGTCTATAGAGCAGGGACATTTGCCACCATATTGGATCCAGTATGGGTTTTGGAGGGCATAACTACAAGGTGCACTACATAAAAATGGAGGGAAAAACAACGGAAGAGCGGAATTCTTAGGCTTAAAATACCGTTGTTTTCTCCAACAACAAAAATCGCGCGTTTTAGGTTTAAGAAATCATTCTTCACAGCATCGGCTTCAGTATGACGCCCTTCTGTTTCTCTCTGCAGTGCCCCTTGCAGCTAACCCATTAAGGCTCCAGCATAGAGTTATATACAATAATACTACGTCGTGTCACTGCTCTATACAAATACCCTTATATGTTAGGATACTCACATTCGCTTTTGTGCTGGTACTAAAATTGTTGACCCTTCTCTTAAATGTTTGAATTCATATTTGCCCTCGCACACGCACACTTGATGGATTTCTGAAATACGGCTACAAGTCGTATGGAAGATGGAAACAGCAACGGACACTTTCAAGATGGTAACATTCTTTAAGCACTTGATCCCCTAGTACTGGTCGGACGAGGGAATTTCCAAGTCCTTGGTAATCCACGAGTAATCCAGGATAATCTTGAGTAATCCACTGGTATTCTTCAGTAATCTGAGATATTTTCAAGTGCACTCTTCAGCAATCAGCAGTTATCCAAGACACAGGAATCCAGATAAATCCATTGCAATCACATGTAATCCGACGTTATCCAGTGGCAGTTATAGGCAACCAGAGGTGTTATTAGTATCATATCAAAAACCAAAACTGGTAAAAGGGGCCGCCAAGTTCCGAATGGTTCGGCCCTTCAAAGGAGTGATATAAACACACCAAACATTCGCCAAGTTAATCGCACCGACTAATAGTTCGAAGGTTAAACGAAAAGTAGAACATTGCTACTTTCGGTAGCAATGTTCAAGTTTGCATTTAACGTCCAAAATATTATTCGGTGCGATTAAGTTGGCGAATGTTTTGGTGTGTTGATATCACTCCTTTGAAGGGCCGAACCATTCGGAACTTGGCGGCCCTTTTTACAAGTTTTTGTTTTTGATATGATATTACTCCTTTTTTTTTAAATTGTGTATTGACTCAACTCCACTACCGTGCAGATGTGTAATAAAGTGCCACGTCAACAAGAAATTGGTTTTCAACAATTTGCTACTACCTTTTGCCTATCGGCCGAACCATTCTCATCTTGGTCACCTCTTTATAGGTTTTTCGTTTGGTTTTAATTTTGTTGTACTTTGTTTTATTTAGTCAGATTTGGTGTGTTGATGTTACTCCTCCGCTCTCAACTTGGTGGCCTCTTTACCAGTTTTTGGCTTTGTTTATTTTGCTTTGTTTTTACAGTTGTACAGTTTATTTTTATTGAATTGGACGTGAATACAATTTCTGTGCAACGTTGTTGAGATTTATCGTGATACACTAGTGTGTGTCTTGGCACGCACGCCAGTATACACGTTCTCACTGTCCGAATTTTGGCCGTCCAATGAGAGACGCTGCCGACAATACTAACAATGGTTATAACAATATTTTCGCACTGACACGCCCTCCCACGCCATCCCCATTACTCCCCCAGGCAACCAAACCATAAAAGGCACGCAGTTCGTATTGTAGTGCATCCATTCGTCCAATTTTATAGGTAGAAGCCTTCCCGTTATCTCTGTACCGATGAATTATCACCCTTGGGATTTAACATGGGGATGAACGGACTAGCTAGCTAGCTAGTAGTAACACATTTTCAACGTTATTGAGGTGTCAGATTTTGCATTGAAAGCAGCTTAGATGGCATTCCTACACGAGTTTATTTTTGTCAGGTGGGTCATTGCTCTCGATTTCAACACAATTTAAGCTTTTGTACCGCATTATTATTTTTCCCCGAGTACCTGAAATGTACCGACCTAAGCTTCAGGATATAAGACACTGACGCTATGGCGTGCGCTACAATGGTTTACAACTTCGACAATTGAATTGATGTGATGTTTGTTGTGATGTTAGTTGCCTAACTTGGCGCGACACACTAGCGTGTGTCTAGATTCCGAAGTAAACTTTGATTGGATAATTTCAGTTATTCATTTACACTATTTTGATGTTATTGTGGAAGTTACTCATCTTCTTCAGCAGTGGGCTACAGAGTCCTACTATTGATACGAAGGGCATTGAACAACTCCCAGTCCTGTTCGGGGGAAGGGGGGGGGTCAATTAAAACGCGTCGTGTTGATTAGATGTTTCCCAGTTTGGTATCAGGTTTGCTGCTGTTCGCATATGCTGCAGAAAGGTGTGGCAAGTTTCAAAATGGAGACCGTTAAGCTTTATGTGTACAAGCATTTAGTACTTCAAGAAATTTAGTCTTCAAGACTACTAATGCTTTATGTGTACAACCATTTACAGGCGAATTCCAGGAATTACTCAAGTGTGAGTTGGGCTAAATGTGATCGCAAGGGTCAAAACGCATCTATAGAAATACTCTCAGACTGTACTAAAATTGTTGACCTTAGAAGTTGGCACTCACATTTGCCCTCTCACACTGACATTTAAGGGGATCTTTTGGCTGTGAGTCTTCAAGAAATTAGTTGCCTCAAGTGTGAGTGTGAAAGGACAAATGTGAGTGCAAACATCTAAGTTAAGGGTCAACAATTTTAGTACAGCCACAGAAACGAATGTGAGTGTCCTGACATCTGAGAGGATTTCTATAGATGCGTTATGACCCTTACACTCACATTTAGTCCCACTCACACTTGAGTGGATTTCTGGCATACGCCTGTAAGTGGGCGAAGGGAACGACGTCCCGTTACTCGATGATTTTTCTGTCTGATTGCGCTGTTTTCCGTGTTGTTCCGCAGTTGCGGCCAAGGCATGAACCGATTAGAATGAAATTTGGTAGGCGTATTCGTTGAAATACGGCTGAACGACACATGCACTTATTTTTTTGAAGAAAGGACTGTGGGGATGCTGGGGGGGGGGGAATCAAAATTCGAAATAGAGCACCTGGCAGAAATCAAAAAGTTAAGTTTTAAATAGTAAAAGTTTGCAGTAATGTTCTTTGAATGCCCTTAAGCTGAATGGCGTACTAACGTGGTTCTGCGATGCACACCTTACGAAAATAAACAGCTCTGAATTAAAAATATTCATCAAAAAAAATAATCTCTTCAAGTTTTGTAACAATTCAAAATGGCATCTGAAAACGGTGTCCAAGAACCATTGTGACCTAAATTCGACGTTTACATAGCCTAATTGATCAAGACCAAAATTCAGTTTTTGAAAGGGGAGGGGGAGGCAAGCAAGCGATCGATATACATGATAAATGTACTTGAGTTTGCGACGAAAATAATTTTTTTTTTGGGGGGGGGGATTGAGGCTTAATGGCGCGTCGACAACTTGGTCATTATCGCCAACCTCAGTCACAGTGCAGTGGTCCGGGTTGCCACTGCACCACACATTACAGAGATGTTATTCAAACCCCTAATCTAAATCTTGTCATACATCTGTACCTCCTGCAAAAATTGAAAAACACCGGACAGGAGGACAGACTTATCGCCCAACTGACGCGCAATGTCATGCGGAAGATGGAACCGACGACGAACACCATCAAGATGGCGACAATCAACAAGTAAATGCCGGACCGTAAGTGGCCGTCGACACCAAGAACATTCAGGAGGGTCAACCCCCGCAAAAGGAAACAGTGAGTAAGCCGGGTGTGACCAATTCGCAAACGGGCCAACACAACCTCCTCACGGCGACTGCGGCGACACGCCGAGTGCCACTCCTCGACAGTGCCTTTAATGGCCCGTAACTTATTACCGTCCTGTCTGTCCCACAAGGTTTGCCAAAAAGCGTGTAACCTCAGACGCAGAGTTGGAAAGGCATCTGAGGGAACAAGGCTGAAATCCCTACCGAGAGGGCCAGAAAGGGCCCCTTTCGCAGCAGAATCAGCTTGTTCATTCCCTGCTATCCCAACATGGCCCGGGATCCAGCAGAAAAGCACGGTTTTCCGCTGGCCAGGCAAGCGGGAAAGCAAAGCTTGGACACGTTGTGTCAAGGGGTTCCGAGGATTGTAATTCGCCAAGGACTCCAGGGCACTCATGGAATCACTAAAGACAATGAAATGAGTGCCCTGAAGGTCAAGGATCCATTCCACCGCCAAACCAAGAGCCAAAAGCTCTGCAGAGAACACAGAATAGCCTGATGGAAGGCGATGGGCAACCGTTACACCCTTACACACACAAGCACACGCCACTCCAACGTCGGACTTCGACCCATCAGTAAACAGGCGCTGATAACCGGCGTACTGAGAACTCAGCCGCCGGAACTCCTGTAAGTACCTTGCTGGTAGAGTGGAACCCTTCGGGAGGGACGCCAGAGCAAAAATGAACCTGCCACCTGGGACAAGCCAAGGGGCAACTGGCATTCCCCCAAGCCTCAAGACGCAGGGCATTTCAAAGGCTATCTCCTGACAGGACTGTTGGAGCCTATCGCGGAAATCACCCTTACCCACCCTGCGTCTACCGACTCGCAAGTCTGGCCCAAAAACCATGGACCAAGCAGGACTGGATTGCACAGCACGCAAACGCACAGCATACTGAATGGCAAGCTGTCGCCGACGAATGGCCAAAGGTGGCTCCGAGGCCTCAGCATAGAGGCTGACCACTGGAGAAGTTCGAAAAGCCCCAGTCGCCACACGCAGGCCACTGTGATGCACAGTGTCCAACATCCGGAGAGTGGAGTCACTAGCCGAATCATAGACCATACACGCATAATCAAGTTTGCTGCGGACAAGGGCTCGGTAGAGGCGCAACATGGCAGCGCGATCGGCACCCCATGAAGTGCCCGACAGGACCCGCAAGATGTTAAGCGCCCGCAAAGCCTTGTCTTTAAGCTGGCGTAAGTGTGGAAGCCAAGACAACCTGGAATCGAACACCAGACCCAGGAAACGTGCCTGTGGGACAACAGGAATTTGTGCCTGCCCCAAGTACAGGCAAGGATCCGGGTGCAGTGTTCGTTGGCGGCAAAAGTGGATGCACACAGTCTTGTCCGGAGAAAACCGGAAACCATTACTTACCGCCCAGGTCTGGACTTTGTTAATTGCCAGCTGTAGCTGCCGCTCGCAGGTCTGCATGCGAGCTGCCCGAAAGCGCAGGCCGAAGTCATCGACAAACAATGACTGGGGAAGAGCAGCTTGCTGAGCAATGGGGTTGATCCCTATAGCAAACAAGACGACACTAAGAACACCACCTTGAGGCACACCATTCTCCAAGACAAACGGGCGGGAAAGAGTCGCCCCGACACGAACGCGAAAAGAACGGCCTGAGAGGTAAGCAGAAAGCAACAGTGGCATCTGTCCCCTCAAGCCATAGTTATAGAGATTACGGAGAATCCCATAACGCCACGTCGTATCATACGCCTTCTCCAAGTCAAAGAAAACCTGAACCAGATGATGACGCAGGCGAAAAGCCTCCCTCACATCTGATTCAAGGGCAACTAGATGATCGATAGTTGACCGAAACCGTCGAAAACCTCACTGGGACACAGATAAGAATCCCCGTGCTTCCAACACCCACACTAACCGCTCACTGACCATCCGTTCCATAAGTTTACAGACACAGCTAGTCAGAGCGATTGGGCGATAACTGGAAGGAGAAGTAGGGTCTTTGCCCGGTTTTACAATCGGGATGACCACTGCTGTCTTCCACGCTGCTGGAATAGAGCCCTCTGCCCACACACGGTTGAACATCCCCAGCAAGAACTGCTGGGAGGCAAGAGGCAGATGTTTCAACAGTTGATAGTGAACATCATCAGGCCCCGGGGCGGAGTCATGCGACTTGGACAAAGCTGAAACAAATTCCTGCCAGGTAAGCGGTAAATTGTACTCCTCTAGCCCATCGGAGCGAAAGTCAAGAAAGCGAGCCTCTTCTCTACGCTTAATCCCGAGGAAACCAGGATCATAATGGTCATCACTCGAGACCCGCGCAAATGCAGACGCAAGACAATTGGCGATATCTGGCACAGAAGAGATCACGGTATTCGCTACCTTCAGCTGTGAAACCGGGGAAGGCACGCTCCTCCCCGAAATCTGGCGCACCTTCCGCCACACCTGCTGAGAAGGCGTGGAGCGCGTGATCGACGAAACATAAGCTGCCCACGAAGCACATCTAGCCTCACGGATGACATACCTGGCACGGGCACGACAGCGCTTAAACGCTACAAAGTTGCCAGTAGTCGGGCTGACCGTGAATGCACGCAACGCTCGCCGGCGGGCCCGAATAGCCTGCCCGCAAGCAGGCGTCCACCACGGAACAGGAACCCGCCGCGGCTGTGTGGACGTACGCGGGATAGTAGCATGAGCAGCAGCAAGGACCACATCAGTGAAATGAGTGGAAAGTTCATCCACATCAGAAAAGTCCTCAACCGCACGCTGAAACACAGCAGCCTCAGCAAAGGCTGACCATTCAGCACGCTTAAGCGCCCACCGGGCTGGCCTGGAAGCCACAGAACCCTCTTGTGTTGTGGACAACACAATGGGG